>CAJHQP010000125.1:0-232500 GCA_905132765.1 Moricandia arvensis
ACTCAACGCCTGAGGAAATTATCTGCAAAGCAATAGCATCGGCCTGGGAATGGCTGAAGGAACAAAGCAACAGCAAACCACCTCCAAGTCTACCACAAAGACCGGAAACACAACCCCGAAAAAATGCAGTGATACTACAAACCAATGCAGCCTGGCGTTCGGATCTTCATCTGGCTGGCCTTGGTTGGGTGCTGGGATCCGGCGAGAACAAATCCTCCTATATGGCTCATTGTCATCATGTTAGTTCCCCCTTGGTTGCAGAGATCCTAGCACTTCGAGAGGCCATACTTGGACCGCTTTGATCGTTCTTGCATCGGTTTTGAACTTCAAATGCTTCGGCCTTGGCTTGTAATTGATTCTGGTCGAATAAAGACTTGTCCAGTTGGTTGGTGATGAGTTCTTGAGGACCATTGTGGTTGAGTAGAGTTTCTATAGCAGCATTGAACTTTTCCCTCACGTATTTAGTCCCTGAATTTGTTCTTAGTGTTTGTCTTATGCTAGAAAATAAGTCAATGGAATTGTCTCTGGTTCTTTTGTCCTCATCATAAGTTATATATAAAACAATCCGAAGGATTTGTGGTTTAGGGTCAATAACACAAAATCTGTAGACTTTTAAAATCATTGTATGGACTCAACCAAGTGTCAAAATAATGGAATGAAAATTTAGTAATATCATGATTTCAACATCAATAAATGCTAGAAATACATTTACTTCAAATATAATGACAATCTTGCACACCAATTTACCAACGATTTAACGCGAGATCAAGTTTTAAAACTATCAAAGGAAATAACTTTCCCGAATATTATTTTTCCTTTCTTTACATATAAATAAGCATTATACCTATTCACTAATCATATATTTAAACACAAAATAAAATTTTCATCAGAACTTAAAAAGTCTTTTTGTATGATGTAAGCGTCTTGAAAGCATAGCATAACTATCTATGTTTCTTGATTTTGTTTTGGATGTAATGAAAACTAGGGATTTGATCCTTGTGTTCGCACAAATATAAATTTTTATCTTTTTATAAATTAATTTCTCTGTTACAAAAAGATATAATTGCTTTTTGTACAAATATCCGAACGTGTTTCAGATAAATTAATTATTTATATACTTTAACGTTTTTATACACTGGAACCGATTACATTCGGACCCGGGAAGATCCGACTCGAAACTTATCCATAATTTTATTATACTAGAACATAGCTTAATTTCAAAATCTAATAAAACTGATAGCCGAAAGAAACGATTTGTACCAGTTAAACATATAATTGTTTGAAGTGTAAAAATGAATTATTCAGATGATATATAGTGAAATAGAAACTTATATCTCCATCCACATCACAGCTTTGGATGGAGACAACACAGGCACTCTCGTGCCAGAGAGGAACACAATCTTCCCAAGTCTTCAAATGGTAATTAATCTCCGTCCAAACCGTTGACTTTGTCATTAATTCTTTATGCTAACCCCAAGATATTTGATCCAAGTACTACCATAAATCACTATATAAAGACAAAAATGTGCACCCCAACTATCTTATTTAACATAAAAGTCAGCAAATAAGCCATATATTCCTCTTCTCATAAGCCTTAATTTCTAGATATTCAAATTCAAGGATCCTCATGGCTATCCACAAGATCATCTTGGCTTCATTTCTAATCTGCTTACTGGTCCAGATTAGTCATGGTGCTACCAAAGAAAGGCTCTTCTCTGAGCTGCAGAAAGGTGCACTTGACGTCACGGCTAAACCCAGCCGAAAAGGCGGTATGTATATCTTTAAGAACATTCATCATTGGCTACTTCATTTAAGTTTTCAAATTTACGATTTTACTTCTAGATTTCAATGTTTTTGAATATGTTATGGTCTTTTTAGTTTTGGATGCTGGAATTGACAATTTGAGCATTACATGGAAGCTAAGCTCGACAGCTAAAAAGCCGGTAAATTTTACGACCATCAAAGTAAAGCTATGCTACGCTCCGGTCAGCCAAGTCGACCGACCATGGCGCACGACCGAAAATGAACTCTACAAGGACAAGACCTGCCCACACAATATCATCACCAGGGCCTATAATAAATCCTCTCAATCATTTAAATATACCCTCGAACGTGACATCCCAACCGGGACCTACTTCGTTCGTGCCTACGCAGTTGATGCCAAAGACCATGAAGTTGCCTATGGACAAAGCACGAACGATGCCAAGACAACCAATCTCTTCAGCGTTCAGGCTATCAGTGGTCGCCACAAGTCCCTCGATATTGCCTCCATCTGCTTCAGCGTCTTCTCCGTCCTGGCCCTGCTCGTATTCTTCGTCAACGAGAAGAGGAAGGCCAAGATAGAGCAAGCCAAATGAGTCGTTTGATCTGCGTAATTGTGACGTTAAACAAAAAAAGCGTTGACTTTGAGTTTTCATTTTTATTAGTTGCTTTTGTTTTGTTCTTACTTCTCTCTTTTGTAAGTTTTACGTGCATGTTTGTAATGAGCCAAAACCTAATCCTACGGTGCTGATGTGTTGTGTACATCCTTTCCATATTTTAATACTATTATTGATATATTCATATACACTTTCTTCACAAAGAGCGATTTTTTTCTGCATGGTAGAGGAAAAATGAGTGAAAAATGAACCAGTGCCGGCTGTGAAGAGAAGCATTAATAGAAGCTTAGTCTTCCGACCCTATTTAATTTAAGCATTTAATTGGCCATTTAAACAAAGAAGTTTCAAGTAGTCTAGTGGTTTGTATGGCTAATACCAAAATTATCATGCATAATTTTTCATTTTTACTCTGAGAAAAGTCGTAATTATAGCTAAACAATATTAATATGGTATTTTGTTGGGTTTTTTATCGGTTTAAGTTTTTTATGCCATCTCAAATTAGAATTATAGAGTTCATGTAAAATGAAAAACAAAGTCTTTTCTTTTTTTGCTTAACTAATAAAAAACTTGGTATGCACACTCATGTAATACTCGTTATTATGCTACATGTTGAAAAATCGGTCTCGTAATATAAATATATATTCTTTTAAAAAAATATAAATATATATTAAAAACAAATTATTTTTAAATTGGAGTTTCTGCCCACCGTCTCGCTCATCCACCAAATTAAGTTAGTTGTTTAGATCACCAAATGATCATAATCCATAGGCCTTATCTATACGTTGTGCTGGTTATTACTAAAGTTTATCTAGTGACGAAATAATCTATATGCTAATTTATTGATTAATCTATACATTTGACTTTAATCTTAGGTAGGATTCATCCCCAAAAGTGATGGAGCCCAACAAGGCACGTAAGATGTTACATAGGAAAAAGAATATCCACCATTCTATTGTTTTTTTAACATTCCATCTCTATCGTTTGTTGCTTCATGCTTGCTTCTCTTAAACTAATCAATTTCATATAGAAAATTGTGGAGTATAACGTTGGGGAATTTTGATGTTTACCACATTATTAATATCATTTTTTCATTTTTACCTTTATTAAAGAGTATTTTCATAAATACTATTTTTTTAAGAGGTAATTTTTTTTTAAAAATTAATTATAATTCTAAATTTTATATTCCCAAACCCTATTTCACCCACTCTTCAATTCTAAATTTTAAGTCTTAGATTAATTAACCCAAAAATTATAAGTATGTTTTTTCCTCCTAAAAAATAAAGATAAAAGTGATTAATGTAAACATAAAAAGTGGTATTAGGAAAATAATATTTTTGATAATTTCTCTAACTATTATTTAATTTAATATCTATTAGGTGTTTTTCCGTATCATATGTGCAATAAACTATTACTCTCAGCTATAATAAAATAAATTTAATTCTTCCGATTTTTTTTTTCTGCCTAGTTAGTGTCGAAAAAAAGAAAATTACGGTCTAGATGCCACCTAAAATTTGAATTGCATAATAGCCGTCCGTTGCGAAAAAGAAAAATCAAAAGTTTTTATTTGCTTAACTAATTAACAAAAGTTGGTATGCACAATAGTCGTTATTATGCTACCGATTGAAAAATCGCTCTAGTAATATAAATGTATCTTAAAAACAAATTATTTTAAAAAAATAGGAGTTGCTGCTCACCCTCTCAGTCACCAATGACCAAACTGTCACTTGTTAGAAAACAAATGGTCATAATCCATAGGGGTTATCTATACGTTGTGCTGGTTATTACCAAAGTTTATCTAGTGACGAAATAATCTATGAGTTAATTTATTTATTAATTATTAACTATACATTTGACTTTCATCTTTGGTAGGATCCATCCTCAAAATTCATGGAGCCAAACAAGGCATGTAACATGTTACAAAAGAGCTTTAAAAAAACCTGTTACAAAGGAAAAAGAATATCCATTATCCTATTGTCTGTTTGTTTAACATTCAATCTCTATCGTTTATTGCTTCATGCTTGCATTATCAATTGCAGTTCCAAATACATAGTTTTGTAGCACTTACATGAGTATTCTAAACCCAAGTTTGATTTGTCGAGAGTATCGTCAACGTCAAAGCCTGAGTTCTTACAATTTCTTGCAGTATGCGTTTGATCTGTTTGCTATCATAGCTTCCGCTCTCTATTAGTTGGTATCATATACATAACATTCTAGGATATTTAATGTTCTTGCAACAATGCCTCCGAAGAGGTAGATTGACACTCCCAACACTCTTCACGAAGCCACATTTTGGACGAAGCTCATCAAACCTTGTTTGCATTAAAACATTCAAAGCACTATCCATTTTACGATTGTGCAGATGGGAGATATGCTCACTCAACCCCTTAGTAATTTGAGTTATAATACTCTGACCGCCACTGTTAGTGAGTTCCCATGTTGCTTTCTCGGTATAAACCACACTCTGTCCGACGTGGTGTTAATTTTGAAATGCTCACTATTTATTTTTACTAATTTAGTAATCAGCATATGGTCTTTTTTATCATGTTTAATTTAACCTCAGGTGCATGATATTGAAAATCTTTTATCGGCTAAATCATCCATCATTTAACTATTTCAACTCAAACACGTTTAATCTTAGAGTTCTCTTTTGACAAATGACAAATATATAAATTTATTTGATAACATAGTTAGTAAAATCAAATTTGTGAAGTTTCTACATGTGCACCAATATATATTAGAAATCGAGATGTTAAGATCACTTTCACTTATAGAGCGCAACATCTTTGTTACACACGAGGCCATCAGCCCATATGACTCTACACTCATTTGAATTTGGTTTTAATACAATTTATAACTCCATGGCATCTTCTTGGCCTGTGACTCCCACCCCCATTCTAAGGTTGATACGCTATTATTTAGAGGTTTTGAAGACTTCTTTCCCATAATTTAAGTCTCACTTGCATGATATTAAAAATTATCTCGTTTAGATAATTAATTCTTCAATTAACCAGATCAACCATGTTTAATTTTGAATTTTCCTGAATAAATGACCAATATTAAGTACACTTTAACAATATAGATAATTAAATTAATTACTTAAAATTCTAATGTACATTATTACTTCCGTTTCGAATTACTTGACGTTGTAGGGTAAATTTTCCGTTTCAAAATAAATGTCGTTTTATAATTTCAATGCAAAATTTAATGATTTTATATATCATTATATATTTCTATTGGTTAAAATGTGGTTAGGTGTATAGGTAATTGCGTTTTTATTTTGAGAATATGTAAAATTAAATGTTTTTTAATCTATGTAAAAAAATTTAAAACGACAAATAAAATGAGATGAAGGTAATATATATGATAAACTGTAACAAAACATAATAGTTTATCCGATTGAGTAAGCCAGCACTAATTTTAGCGATGAAGTTATGACATTTATTAATTTGCGAACTTTCCTCTTTAGTCTTCATAAATGTACGTACATGCGCATAAACATGCCCATATATTCTCCCTAACGTCAGTTTTCTTTCAAACTTAAACAACAATATCCAAAAAAAAAAGACCTAAAAATCAATATCCTAGAATAGAATAAAACATAGTCCAACAAATCGTACTACAGTTTTTATGATTACCCTACAAAAGATTTACCTAATTAGAGACTTCTCTCTCTCTATATATATGTTTACTTTAAGTTTTTCTATCACCAAGCAACACAACGGTTCTTTGCGAAGAAAAAATCACAATGTCGTCATCCAGTTTCGCTATCTTTTGTCTTTTCTCACTTGTTAGTCTTCAAGAATGTATGTGTATGCACATATAGTTTAGGCTTTGTTCATCACTTATCATCAGTTACCATAGATATATCATAATCATATCCTCCATAAATTTTCTGATTCTTTTTTCTTATATAGGTACAAACGTGAAAGGTATTGAGATAAGCAAATTAAACTTTCCACTGTGCTCGGAATCTACGTGTCCTTCTAGAGATAAAGAAGATTGTTTTTTATTATTTTCTTGTAAGAAAGTAGAAAAATGTTATTGCTGCCACGGTAGACGTCATAAATACTGCTCATCAAACAAAGCACTTTGTGAGAGACACTGTAAGCACAGAGGTTAACCCAACATCTCCTTTTAAAGATTTCAGAAATTTGAAGAGCGCTTATGTATATATGTGTATGTGTCCCTCCTTACGTTTTATTGTACTATGAATAATACAAATATAAGTGTTTCCGACGATTATGCTTATAGTATTTGGGTTTAGTTACTTTGGAAGTCTATTGCAAACACCTAGAATAATCATTTTTTTTATTTCTATATGTGCATTTACTTTCTTATCTTCAAAGAACAATTATTGGGAACATTTATTTAATAGAACCTCTTAAACATTTAATAGACGTTGAATATATTTACCATTTTTCTTTAAAATTAATTTTCAATACACACTCTAAAATTATTCAGGGAGCTATTATATTCTGACAAGTACTATAATACAAGATCATACTTTTAAATAATCTTAAATATTTAGTCATAATAAACCGATTGTTTGTAAAAATTATGTACTAAAAAAATCCTTAAAAAATTCATAAATATAATTCAAAATCCAATAAATAATCATTCAAAATTTGATAATATGCACAACTTGATAAGATTAGCCCATGGAGTCCACTAACCTCGGGGGGGGGGGGGGGGGGGGAGAGAGATCAAAGATACTTGCTGTTAAGATCCGGCGAGGGTTTCCTTGTTAAGCGATTGATGTCACCCTTGCTAGGGTCATGGGCAGATCTACTTAGCTCAGGAAGGGTGCAGCTGCCCCACAAATAGTTACAATGTTTCTTCTTAATGTGTTTATTCCTTTTCTCCTTTTTAGTTATAAAACATTCTTTTAACTGTACTATTCAGTTATTTTTTTTCTTCTAATTTACTAAAAGATATAACACATGTAAAATATATATATATATATAAATTCATACCCTTACTCAAAATATTTTTTAGATCCGTCATTGGCTAGGGTTTTTCTGTTTGTTACCGGTTAATTCCACTTTTGTTTTTTCGTACCGAATTTTTGTTGCAACCAGTTTACCGGTTCTTCCGGATTAGAGAGTTTTAATATTAATGTAACTAATTTTTTCTTTACAAGAAAAAGAAATATGTTAGATTTTTATTAACTCCGGGTGCATTTTATCGGCTTACTTGATCAAGAAATTCTTCCCAGTGGGTTGAGAAGATCTGGATGCGGCGAGAGGCTAAATCGGATAAGTAAAGACCCAGTGGCAAATCTGTAAATAATAGGAAATTCAATGTTACCTATTTTTTTTTGTCTAAGAGTAAGATTATTGCATGGTCCTTAGCAGAGGGACCAGGTCCTTAACTGTTCCTAAGAACCCCTGCTAAAGACCTTGCAATAATCATGCTCTAAGACAATGTTTCCTATCTTAAAAGAAAAATCAGACTTTGTTTCCACTTTGTCATTTCAGTTCCATTTGATTGGTCTAGTAGATTACTCACTCCAGTATAATAGTATTTTTATTAAATCATTGACACGTGAAACAACAGTAGACCCCACACTATCTTATTCCGACCAATCTCAAAGAACATAAAAGTCATGTAAGATACGCTACCAAGATAAACCGATAAGCCCCCGATCTCCCTTCAAGCCCATCTCATCCGTGTAATCAACCACGTCGTATGATCCAACGGTGGATACTCAGCCATTAACCACAGTCACAAACTCTAACTAAAAATCTTAGGCCATCTTTAACGCATATACGCATATACCCTTTAAAGGGTATCTTGGTATACTCTAACTTTTTGCTGCAAAAAAAAAAAATTTAAAAATACACCAATCGCGGGCCGCCACGTGTCAGTGGGGCCGCAAACAGTGCAAATAACCCATGACAAACGTATCTTATTTTGGCTTCACAAGAACCTGTTTTCCACAAAAAGTGGGTCCCCTAGCCACTAAGAAACCTCTTACATACGACGTTAAAGATGCCCTTAGAATCAACCTTAAATCCATTACGTCTATTTCTTCATAATCATCTCCAAATACATCTTTCAATCTCTTTTGGTTCCAACCATTCTCTCTTCTTGAATCGATTTCTTGGATCATATCGAGTGTAGAGGATATGTCGAGTGTAACTACTCAAGCCTCGGCCTCCATTTTCCAACCATGTACTTCGAAACCAAGATTCCTCACCGGTTCTTCTGGTAGATTGAACCGTGAATTATCGTTTAAGTCTATTGGCTCATCCTCTAAAATGGTCTCGTTCAAGGTTGAAGCTAAGAAAGGAGAATGGTTGCCCGGTTTGACATCCCCTGGTTATCTCAACGGCAGGTAACTCACATTCAGGCTTTGGTTAAATACAGTAGGATAATCGGTTTAGACGAATTGATTAATCGATTTGATTTGATTAAAATTAAACCGGATATATACGGTATCGATTTAGGTAATGTGTATGGTATTGCATGGGTCCTCACTCACTCTTATTATTTGCAGTCTTGCCGGTGACAATGGGTTTGACCCATTGGGACTAGCAGAGGATCCGGAGAACTTAAGATGGTTCGTCCAGGCAGAGCTTGTTAATGACGGTGGGCAATGCTCGGCGTCGCAGGGATGCTTTTGCCGGAAGTTGATATGGCTCTTTAGTCCTCAAAGCAAATCAATGTAGTATTTAAGATTGTCGAACCACAGGGAACTAATGATCTATAACACTAAGAATACACAAATTTTCCTAATCTAAGCAAATAAGGGAAGATGGGTGATTTGTAACTAGCTAAACTCCTAGAATTATAAACAAAGTGATCTCAAATCCTAACAAGAAACAAGCGCAAGAATCAAACTTTCAATCAATAACTAAGTATAGATCCATGGGCAAGATCATCGATATCGGGTGATTAAGATTCAATCTAGGATGCTCAAACAAAACAATCAACAAGTCTATAGGTCTAAATCTCGTTCAAATAGACTAATCCACTTTCGTGACAATAATCCCTATGCTAATCATGAATTAGACATCAACTCCCGTTGGCCTTACCCAATCAAGCATGCATAAAACACAAGTCTACTAACCACTAAACATCTTGACAACAACTCCCGTTGGCCAAGCATGTATAGGACAATACTATGTTGTTCAAGCATTTCATCGAACACCTTCCGGGCGTGAAACTACTTATGATCTAGATTAGATTTCCCAATCTTAACCTAGCATTAAAATCACCTAATAAGCCATAGAACAAAGTTAATCAAGCAAGAATCATCCTAAACATCCACCTAATCACCCTAATCTACTTAACCCATAGATCTAAGAATGTTCACTCAATAAACTCCATGATAAACCTTAAATCTATGTGAGATTCAAGGTTAATCATGTAAGAGAAACAAGATAAGATGAAGTACTTCCTTTACAATGATCAAAGATTCAAGGTTTTACAGTGAGAAATAAGTTCTTAGAGAGAAAATGAGATATTTTAGGGTTTTTGGGGTTCAAATCTATTTATAGAGGGCTAAAAATCGAGTTGGTTCGTTCTCCCCACCGCGGGTGCTATACCCCGCGGCGCCTGGTCGCGGCCAATGCAGCATGTCTCGAGCGGGTGAGATGACCCGCGCCGGATGGTCGTGCTGGTCTTGGTGAATCACCGCGGGTGCGCTTGGTCGCTCCACCCGGCCGCGGCAACCATCGTTGCATCCCGCGCGCTGACCCGAGCTCGCAACTCCAGGTCGCTCTGAGCTAGCTATGTCCTCCGCGGGTGAGCCGTGTCGCAGTACTTGGTCGCGATGGCCTTGGCGCTTCACCACGGGTGAACGGTGTCGTCGCCAAGCTCCGGTCCAAGCCTCCATCTTTGTCGTGCTCGTGGTAATCTCGATGTGAATCGTGGCTGTGCTCATCATCGGCTCGCCGTCTTCAAGCTCCGGACCAAGCATCCTCCATGGCGTCGAGTCTCCATCGTCTTCGTCTCGGCTCATCTCCAAATCAATGTCGAGCTCGTGCATCTCCGAGTCGTCTCCTCCGCCGCTGCTCAGCTCCACCGTGGCCGTGCTCGCCGTCACGTCCATCGTCTTCGTCGCGGGAAAGCTCGTGGAGCAACCATGGTGGTTTTTGCTCATTTTGCACCTTTGGTCCTTATAGTTTTGGATAATTACGCTTTGACCCCAGAACCTTCGTATGTGCAGAAACGTCCTCGCGAATCAGACCTAATACTTTTAATGTTGCAACCTGGCCCTCGTGTATTTGCAGAATGGTTACTGAACTTTTGATAACTTTGTTTCTGACTCCAAACTTCCATAAAGTGCAATTTAATCTTTGATTTTCGCCCAAAACCTTCAATTGTGCAATCGAAACCCTGTCAAATGCAATTATGCATGCAAATGCCATATAAAGACCTAAATGCAACCTAAAATGATAATAATAAACTAAAATATGAATCTAAAATTAATCAAAATCAAGGGATATCAGAAGTTTTCACCAAGATCGGTGAGTTTACCATTAACATTACCTGAAACAATTTGTAAACACTTATTTTAATAGAGATAAATATTCCAAATTGAAAATTCTATTGATCATCAAAATAATATATAAAAGGTTAGGATAAATACACTTATCACATTTTAAGTTAGAAGCCATAAGCCTGAATTAAATAAATTTAAATAAACCAAGTGAGGACGGCCTAGTGGTATTGAGAAAGCTTTGGCCCCAATACGGACCCAGGTTCGAATCTCGCTGGCCACTAGGGGTAAAATTTAACATCTGGGCTCCCCCAGCGTCCGGTGACCGAGGCGTAAACCAGCCGATAATGTAGGCTGTTACGGACACTCGCCGCTAGTCTGAACTCACCTTGGTGGGGGCCAGGAAACACCGGGTTATTCAAAAAAAAGTATGTTTAAATAACTTAACACATATACTGTCAAAACTGTTGGTAGGAATCATAAACGTTCCGGAATGGTACGATGCCGGGAAGGAGCCGTATTTTGCATCATCATCGACATTGTTCGTGATCGAGTTCATATTGTTTCATTACGTTGAGATCAGACGGTGGCAAGACATCAAGAACCCAGGAAGTGTGAACCAAGACCCTATCTTCAAGCAATACAGCTTGCCTCCAAATGAAGTTGGTTACCCCGGAGGAATCTTTAACCCGCTTAACTTTGCTCCCACCCTCGAGGCCAAGGAGAAAGAGCTCGCAAACGGTAAAGCTTAGAAAGCAATAATCAGTTATCTTGTTACTTATGCAACAAAACATAGTTTAATTAAAGACTAAAAGCCCTTTTGTTGTGGTGGTTCCAGGGAGGCTGGCTATGTTGGCATTCTTAGGGTTCGTGATTCAACACAATGTAACTGGAAAGGGACCATTTGAGAATTTGTTGCAGCACTTGTCTGACCCATGGCACAACACTATTGTACAAACCTTCAGCTGAAAGATCTAAGACAGACATATGAATACCATATCTTTTGCTACTTTCATGTCTTATCTTTATGTTTGGTTAGTGATGTGATAGTTCTTGGTTAGGATGGGAAAGCAACTTGTTTGTAATGAAACATTGAAATCTACTAAATTAGTAATCAAGAAATCAAACATCAAGTCAACAACATTTCAGAAACTGATAAAACTAAAGCTCAACAACAATAACATTTCAACATAAGTCATTACACTTCAGTGGCATCTTCGATGGATGAACCACGGTCTTCTTCCACTGGAACCACCACCATGTTTTCATACACCAAAGCAGCGGTGGCTCCTCCCAGCAAAGGCCCGACCCAATACACGGCTTGGTTCTTAAAGCTTCCATAAATCATAGCCGACCCAAAGGCACATGCCGGATTCATGGATCCTCCAGAGAACGGACCAGCGGCTAGAACATTAGCCCCCGCAACAAACCCTATAAAAATCGGTCCAACGGCTAAAGGCAAGCCCCTTCTCGGGTCGTTGGCTGTGAACACGGTATATACAAGCACAAACGCTAAAACACCTTCTAGAAGTGACGCTCCAAATCCTGTCATTTCTCCGGCTATCTTATAGATCGGTACGTGCTGATAGATTTCAAACATAGATATATCAATATAAGCAACAAATAAATAAACGTTACTAGTGTAACACAAACGTTAATTACCTGTTCAACGACTGTGACTTTAAGGACAAGGCATGCCATAACAGAGGCAATCATTTGTGAAGTCCAATAAAACATAGCGGTTGGAACACTAATCCGACCAGCAACCGCCATCCCGAACGTAACCGCTGGATTCACATGGCCACCAGAAACGTTCCAAGAGATGTAAACGGACGAAGATAACGCAAACGCATTCGTAATCGCTGGAATTAATACACTAAACGGACCCGTTACATCTCCCGCCATCATTTTTCCTATAAAAACAAGATTAAAGAACGATTCTTGATGATAAAATAAATAATCAAAACTTTAAGTGATGTTACTTGAAGCCATGACGGATCCAACGGCTGTTAGGACGAAGAAGAAGGTTGAGATAAACTCCGAAACATAACATCTCAACGCACTCATACTCACTGATCCTTGAAACTTACTTGACAACGATGTTGGAATCATCCTTCTCATCAATGTCTTTCACCAATTTTCTTACTTACTTGACAACAATGTTTGTAAAAATTGAGTTCTTTTTCATTTTAAATACATAGTAACCGTCCCAATACAAACGTGTTTTACTGGCGAAAGTGAGAGTGGGGTAGTTATTTTCAGTTATCAAGTCTTGATAGTTTGAGAAATGTCCCACGTTACATTTTTATACATAGTTTTGTTTGATTTAAATGTGACCCCTTTAACAATATAAATAGAAAATTGCATATATTCAAGTGAGTTAAACGTTTGCTACAACATAATTTAGATATGTTCCTTAGATCTGTAGAGCATGATTAATGGGGGTTCTTAGGGATGAGGTTCTTAGGGAAAAATAAAAAATTGTTTCTTATTTTCCCCTAAGAACTCTATCTCTAAGAACTCCCGTTAATCATGGTCTTAGTATCTCTCACGATGGCCAATTTCTGTACCAACCAGCCCAAGCCGAAACTAAACCGCTTATACCGAGTGTAACCGTGTTGTTACAAAACCGGTTCGGTTGAATTTCTGCCAATGCGATAATCAGATCCGCAATGTTAGCTGAAATTCCCATCAATCTCATCACTATATCTCCCTGAATCTCACTAACTTTTGCGTTGATTTCTTCTTTCGGTTCATCATTTGTCTTGAGTCTTTTCAAGGAAGCGAGTCTTTGCCTTATGAAAATGCAATCGATGATGATGAAGAATACGTAACCAAAAGATTCACCAAAAGCCGAGATGAAACTCATTTTCTTGGCGATCTTGGGGTCTAATGTACCGATTCTTGATAGCCAAAGAAAATGGTCGAAGAAGAAGTAAACCATCTCCCCTGAATTGGCTAGGACCGCCAAGACACGTATCACCCGGGTTGCTCCAGGGTTTCGTCTGAGGGCATTGAAACCCGTGAGGGACCTCCCAGTCCTATTCGCATAATTCGACCATTAATTAACAACAATCGCTATTGCTAAAAATATTATCTATTCAAATTAAGGAAAATCCTACAATAGACTTTTAAAATTTTTTTATCACAAAATAATATTTGAGAAGAAAATGACTAAAATAAATTTTATTAAACGTTATACATATACAGTTATATCCCTTGGATTAACTAATTTAGATTTAGAGTTTATAGTTATGGGTGAAATTTTGGAAGTGAGATTTAAATTATAAAAAAAATATTAAATTTTTAAATTGAAAATCTCTATTTTAATCATTTTTAGATTATTTTGTGATAAAAACTTAAAAACATTTATTTGAGAAATTTGCCCATTCAAAATCATACTAGAAACCAGAGTTTCATGTAATTTAAAGTGTATGTTAGCATATTTAATATGAATCTTACTAGTGGGACAGTTCAAATTAAAGAAAACATTTAATTTCTTAGACTATAGTTACGATTATGCCATTATGTGGATAAAATGATCAGAGAGTGTGTGGGACCTGAAGGCTTTGCGGCTGAGACCGGACGCGACCTCCCATTTCTTGAACCTCTCGGCCGCGTCTGGTCGTGTGGCTTCAACGTGCCAGCATGCGAGCTTGGCCACGTATTGGAATGTCTTCACAAGCTTGTCTATTCCGTCTCTCTTGGCTAAGAACACCACCAGCTTGTCCACCGTATCCAAAGACATATTTACGGCGCCGGGAATGAGAGAGAGGGAAGATGAAGAAGAAGATTTACGCCACAAGTGACGTTTGTTGCTCCAATTACTCGGGGTTTTTGCTTGTCTTTTGTTTGTTTTTAGGTTTGATTTTAAGATGATTGCTTTGTGGTGGTTACTATACGTGCATTTTCGATCTCATGTTTCATACTAGGCCTATTTTATACAAAGCTTGGGATAAAAAGTGTCATAATTATGTGGAGGAAACTTTCACAATATTCTCTGTTTTTTCCTTCACGATATCTCATTTTTTCAATTATTTTAGGTTTGAGGATAATTCTCTCTGTTACAAATTGATTGAGCGTTGGAGGATGTGTATGCACATGAGCACATCACTTACGGATAGAGATGTGCGATTGTTTATATAAATGGGCTTGTTCGGGCTGAAATTTGGGCCTTGCCTCCGAACTGAAAACAAATAGCGATAATCCTTGGACCCGAAAACTCATTAATTGCGAGAAATAGAAATGGTATGATCATGCATGACAAAGACATATAAACAGAATTGGGCTTTTGGTATATATTTCGGTTCGGATCAAACTTTTTAGGTTTTCTTATTTTCAGTAGTTCTATTTAAGTACTTTTAGGTGTTGATTATTTTCAGTTTTAAAATGGTATATGATCATCCATAACAAAGATATATAAACAGAATTGGGCTTTTGGTATCCGTTTTGATTCGGATCAAATTTTTTAGGTTTTCGAATTTTCAGTATGAAGCTCTTAAGTTCTATTTTAGTTGTTGACTATTTTCAGTTTAAAATGGTTTTTGACTTTTGTTTTTGAAAAAACAATATGCCTCATAGAAGAAGTTACTAAAGACCCAACTAACATGCATAAAGTGCAAAAAAAAAAGAAAAATCGGATTTTTTAGCTCGATGATCAGCGCATAAACAAAAAACTAGTATCCAATTTTATGTGCCCATATATAAGGCCGTGATACCATGAATCCACCAAGTGATCAAGATCACATGACCACTCATGGCAGGAGTATAATTGAAATACCAAAATAATGTTACTCTTTAAATTTGTTTCTCTTTTAATAAGCAAGAGATTTGTAAGTTTTAAAATAATGTAAAAGGGATATAAATAAATCAGTAATAAATAACAAGGATCACATACACACATTACACACTGTAGTCTTTCGGATAGAACTTGCAACTCTTCTCACAACCCTGTCTTGAACGGCACGCCAGTAGAAGGCAACCATGAACCACCCGCGATGAGGCTTCCCACAGTAAACCGGGAAGCAACAGCAGCGTTGGTTATGGCGTGGAATCCTTTCCACCGTACGCGCCACCTTGTAGAAGAACCTGGTCCAAAGTTCTTATACTCTCCATAGAAAACTGTATTGAGAGCAAAATTGGATCCTCTTAACCAAGGAGACCATCCTAAGGGACTGACCGAGTTATCTATATAGGTCTTCATGATCGTAACACGCGAATACGCTTGCCAAGGTCGGCCTAAATAGGTTTTGTAAGCTCGAATCACTGGCCTCAAATCAGAAGCCGCGATTATCCTTGAGCTATGGATGGTTATACCTGTGTTCTGAAATGGGTCAGCACGACCCTGAGCGGTTATAACGTTGGCTTGGCCATGGAGAGGTCTTCGGACAAGAATCATGCAGTTCTGGAACACGACTGCTGCATTCCCGAAGATGAAATCTATGGTGCCTGAGATGTAACATTCTCTAAAGAATTGACGTTGCGAGTGAACGAAGAGAGTGTCTTGGAATCCATGGATACCGACACGGTAGAAAACAGCGAGATCAGAGGTTGACCGAACAGAGACAGCTTGGCCTCGTAATGGCCCTGCCGTGTTGATGAATGTCATGTCCTTTGCTACAAACCTTTGGCCTCCAAAGCCTTCAGTTCACAATAAACTTATTTACATAATAACACATTAATTAGTTGAATTTAGCCACTATGTTAAGAAAGTAATTTACCTGCTGTTGCTGAGTTATAAGTGGTATAGCCACCCTTGACGCTTCTACCACTGGTGATGATTGTTATTCGTTCACCATCGCCGACGAGCATGATGTTGTGGTTATCGTTGCCGACTTCAATGTTCTCTCTGTAAACACCTTTCTTGACATATATTACAAATCTTGACTTGATTCTCCGTCTTCCTGCGAAGTTAATCGCAGCTTGGATCGACCGGAAATGGCCGGACCTGTCCCGTGACACTACTAGGTGGGGTCTCGATTTCGCTAAAGAAGAGGATACGAGTAATCTTCTTTCGTGTCTTGAGACCCAGCTTGGGAAGTATTCTTTGTGGTTAGCTTGATAAACGAAGCAAATTGAAAAATGGCCGTGTTAGATAAAGTCATGCCATATTATAACCGTGATAATAAATAAAAATAATCTACCAAAGTGTGTTAATTTTTGGACATGATTGCCCTGATTACGTGTGTAAAACGTTAGAACTTTTATTTTTGTACGTTTTGTTGCAACATAATATTATTACGAGAAAACATTTAAGCCGTAACACAAATTAAATTAAATTATTGAAGAAATTAATTTTCTCATATTCTAGATGAGTAATTAACCATTTAAAAGTAATCATAATACTAATAAAATAGTACGTACCAGTCGTATGATTATGTTGCTTCATGAGAACTCCATTGACGGCCAAGCAATTACCAATCAAATCCGACAAGTTCTTGTTAGAGATGGCCGGCATGACGAAATCCGAGACTTTAAGGTCCTCCGAGCCAGACCGGCATGTCTCAATGTTGGTTTGAGCCGTGCTGAGCCACGTCTGTGCGTCGAAGTCCGAACACTTCACATCACTAGAAGCCGCCGGGTTAAGTCCGTTGAGCGTCCTGTTCAGCTGAGTGACCGTATTTTCAAATAGCTTTACACAGTCTGACCAAGCGGCTTTCCTTTGGCTGTTGGTGCAGCTTGGACCGAATTTTACGGTTTGAGCGTGTGTGATGACGGCTTGGTCAAGTGCTACGTGGACCAGCATTCGTAGAAACTCGGACCGGAACCTTGGTGGTCGGTTAATGTTGTTGTGTGGGCTTCTTTGGAAATAGAAACTACATGTCTCGGCGTGTGGAGTCTTGTTGCACCACCATGTCATGTCGCGAGTGATTGAGCTGTTGTTGATTGGAGACGATGCAGCCACCGGACCGGGAGATGGAGCTGAGTTAGTTGGGGGACTGGTGGTGGGGGTTGGGGATGGTGAAGCCATCGGTGAAGGAGCATTTGCTCCATTGGTGAAGCCACTGCCGTGTAAGGCTGAGGAGAATGGCAGAAGAAGAGATGATGCCAAGAGGCATATGTGGAAGATGCCTCTAAGCATTTTTCTAAAGTTCTTGGCTGAGTTTGTAAGGGGAAATGAGAAATTTCATGGTGTGATGTCTTAACTAATTAAAGGGTTATTATTTTTTTTGTATTAAGTTGATTAATAGTTACGTTTAGAATTACATTTTCTGAGTTTGTGTGTATGTACTTTGCAAGTGATTATTATTGGGGAGAACATGATGGTGTGTGTTGTCTTTGCTTGGGATTGTAAACATTATGATATCATGACTCATATTCTTATTTAGCAACATATGATTATAAAATCATATAATATCAATCCTCTATATAGATGTCTGTAATTGATTCCATAATATACTTTAAAATATTTAGAAAAAAATGTCAAAAGAATAAAGAGGAGGAAAAGTAACTTAAAAGGAAGAAGAAGATATCTGTGTTTCCAATGTTAAAAGTAACCTTCCATGTGCTTTTAGCTCAGTTTCTACTCTTGTAGTTTCAAGCACACGCAAACTCTTTCAATGATCTTTGTTTACTTTTATAATCATAGGTTGCTAGATAAGACATTGAGCTAAATAAGAATTTAGAAATATTGAATATAAGTTGAATAGCGCTTAAACACTCAATTATGGAATAAAAGTGCTTAAACACTCACTTATGGAATTTACATCTTTCAATAATCTTTAAAAGAAAATCTTTTTAATATCTTTTTTTTTAATATTATCAGTGAATATTACTCTCTAGAGTTATACTTTTATGTTGAATATTATCTTTTTCGAATTATCAGGAGATTCGGGCCGAAACGTTAATTCTCGAGGTCCGAAACCACACCATGTAATATTGGTTTCGTTCCAACGGTCACTCGAACTAGAAATCTCTAACATAATGCCCAAGATCTTTTCCGGTTGAGCTAATGACTTCTAGTTTTTATGTTGAATATTATCAAGATTATGGATTTCCTCAAATATTTTTATGTTCCTTTAGTGCTTGGAAGATAAATGGATCCGGATCAAATAGAACCGAGTAGCATCTTCTATTGTATTGATAAAACTAAAAAGTTTTTTTTTTGATAATTAATGAAACTAAAAAATTATATTGACAACAAAAAGCAACTATGCAAATGTTCCAAAAGTGTTTAAACGGCGACGATTTTTTTACGAATTGCTTAAGTTCTAAATCGTCTAAGAATCACAACACTATAAAATAAAAAGATTTTTAATAATTATACCCCTCTAAATCTTCAACTAAAAATTTTACCAAATAAACTTTCAACTTTAATTCTACCGTTAGTCTAAAATACCGTGACAGAGGGTAATATATGTGAACGGTTTATAAATTGAAAATTTATAATCCTGAAAACTTAGTTGAAGAGTCTTCTTACGATTCAAAAATAGTTGAGAGTTTTTATCAAAAAAAACACATTAAACATTTTCAAAGCTTTATTATCATTTATACATTGTTTGAAATTGATTTATAAACCTTTAAAATTAATTTATAAAATTTTATACATTATTTTACCAATTTATAAAGATTCATAAATATTTGAATATTTTTACAAATGATTACTAATACTCAGTTGGAAGCTAAATTTTTTATTGGGTTTATAAATTAACAAAATTCATAGAAAATACGAGAATAAAATATTAAAGTAAGAAAAGTATTCGAACTAACCACCTCTTGTTAATGAGCATCCATAACTAATTTTGCTAAGGGATACCGATAATCTACTTATGTTGTTGAACGCTGGAATAAAAGTTATTTAAGTTTTTTAACTCATTTTAATTATTTTTTAAATAAATTATTTGATTATGGCGACGTTTAAATAATTAAAAAAATAATTTTAAAACTTAACTAATTTTTGTTCTAGCCTTCAATAGAGTAAGTAAACTATCGTCCATTTTTTCTTAAGAATATCCCTTAGCAAAATTGGTTTTGAATGTTCATTAACAATTTAGAGGTGGTCAGTTCGAATACTTCCCTCTGTTTTATTTTTGTTTATTCTTGTATTTTCTATGAATTATATTAATTTATATGCCCAAGAAAAATATTAGCTTTCAACCATACAATGTTCGGATTGGCACTGAGCCTTATTAATCATTTGTAAAAATATTCAAATATTTATAATTTTTTAAAATAATGTAAATATTTATAAATTAGTTTAAAAGTTTATAAATTAATTTTAAACAATGCATAAATGATAATAAAGCTTTTAAAATATTTAATTCGTTTTAGTCATAAACAATGCATAAATGATATAAAATATTTAATCTCAACTATTTTAAAATCGTAAGAAAACCTCTCAACTAAGTTTTCATGATTATAAATCGTAAGAAGACTCTACTAGGCCAAAACAGGAACCAACACAACCAGAACACTGCAACCAAACGCCTCCACAAAATCAGAACAATCTACTTGCCACAAAAGAAGGATCCCGCTGAATACGAGAGACAGAACCGGTAGAAGTTGGCATGCCAGTTTCCCTTAAGTTATGTGGTTATCATTTAGACGCAGTATGTGATAAAGAAGAATCTAACGGCCTAGAAACCGATCAGTGTTATAAACTTACAGTAATTTATACAATTTGAAGAATTGCAATAGTGTAAATGTCTAACACTAAAGAACATTTAAGATTTTATTGATATCTTTTGGGATTACATATGAACGAAAGACTCTAATCCTTCACAAGGCCAATGAAATGTGTTGTCAGCTGAAACAGAAGATACTCAGAACGAAGCTGCATAAGTAGTCGACCAAGATAGTAGAGCCCTTCTCCTTCACAACCAACTCCCCAGAATTGATCGTGCGGTGAAGCCTCCTCCACAAGAACCGTGATACCATGCAGCGGGTCCCTTAAGTATGAGTAAGACAGAGGAAGTCAATGTAACGGGTTGACTAGAATGAAGGAAGAGGAAGAGCAAAGAATTGGAGTCACGGAGACTCTTTGCCAAAATAAGGAATTCATGTTTCCATTTTATTATAGATCACGGTTTCTTTATGCTTAAAGTTGTTGTAGAGTCGTCATGAGACTTTGTTGATCGTCATGAGATCATAGGGCTTCTTTGAGCTACGCTTTGATTTACATTATAGGATCATCACTACAATCAGTATTCCCTATTCATATGTGTGTTGCTTGATATGCTACAAAAGAGTGAGGTGAGACGAGAGTCGAGAGAAGAGAGGTTGTTAGACCGGTGGACTTGGTTAGGTTGAGAAGGGTATATCAGTAATTGACCAGTTCCCGAGTGAGATCTGAACTCAAAAGTCAACCGTTCAGACTTTAGTTAGTGTCGGCGTCAACAACGGTCTACGCGGATCTGTCTTTTTATGTTTTCAGACGTTAACTAAATTAAATGCTCGTCCAAACCTCGAAATCTCAGCTAACCCAAATTTTTAGATTGCTGTTCGCTAAAGTAAACGCGTTTTAAAAGTTATGAACTACAGTGAGAAAAAAAAAGTTATGAACTCTTTTAAACAAAATGGATCGATTTAACTTCAGATTTGCACCAAAAAAAATCAAGAATCAAGATTCTCTCAAGCTTCCACACATTCAAAAACTCAAATTACATAGTTTTTGTTTTTGGAAAATTTTCATATTACATAGTAAGAACAAAGAAAAAGGTGTATTAGTTACTAGTATTTTTTAGCAAAGGCATTGATCAAGGCCAAAGCGTTGCTAGTCCCTCTACCCAAATGGACGATCCGGGCCCGGACCGAGTTCTTGATCCGCCCATCCATGATCCTACGTGCAAACCCATCGGAACAAGTGTTTGCATTCGTCAAAGCTGTGCTGGTCCAAGTCTGAGCATTGCTCATGTGGATGTTGAAACATAAACTTGATTTGGGTTAATCATTGGGATAATAATCTAATAATCATGTTAACCCAAATTTGACCCAAGTTCTAGAATTTATCTAGAAAAATCTTCCACCTCCTTAAGATAAAAATCTAGATATTTTCATAGAATTATCTAGATAATTAGAATAAAAATATCAAGATATTTTAGTAGAATTATCTAGATTTAAGAATAAAATATGTAAGATATTTTGTATTTTGGAGGCTATAAATACTTCCACTCTCTTCTCATTTTGTATCATCCAAGTTTTCAAGAATCATCTAAGAAATAAGAAGTTTCTTCTTCATAAAATCTCTTCTCTTCAAACACTTAAACACTTTCTCCATTTCTAATAAGTTTCTTATTCCAACAAAGTGGTATCAGAGCTACAAGATCATTTTGAAGATGGCAAGTAGTGGTTTTCCCTTCCAAGTTCCAATGCTCACAAAGAGCAACTATGACAATTGGAGTTTAAGGATGATGGCTATCTTAGGAGCACATGATGTATGGGAGATAGTTGAGAAAGGCTTCATTGAACCAGAGAATGATGGTGGTTTATCTCAAGCTCAAAGAGATGGTTTGAGAGATTCAAGAAAGAGAGACAAGAAGGCTCTCTGTCTAATCTATCAAGGTTTAGATGAAGATACATTTGAGAAGGTTGCTGGAGTAAAGACGTCTAAAGAAGCATGGGAGAAGCTTCAAACCTCTTACAAGGGAGCAGAACAAGTTAAGAAGGTACGTCTACAAACTTTACGAGGAGAATTTGAGTCATTACAAATGAAGGAAGGAGAACTCATCTCAGATTACTTCTCAAGAGTCTTGACGGTTACTAATAACCTAAAAAGAAATGGTGAGAAGTTAGATGAGGTGAGAATTATGGAGAAAGTTCTTAGATCGCTCGATTCAAAATTTGAGCACATTGTTACCGTAATTGAAGAGACAAAAGACTTGGAGACAATGACGATGGAGCAACTTCTTGGATCACTACAAGCTTATGAAGAAAAGAGGAAGAAGAAAGAAGATATTGTTGAGCAAGTTCTCAAGATGAGAATTGATCGCAAAGAAGAAAGTAACCGAAATAATTCTAGACGTGGTGACGGTAATTTCAAAGGACGAGGTCGTGGTGTAAATGGACGAGGTTGGAGACCATATGAAGACAACTTTAACCAAAGAGGAGAGAACTCATCAAGAGGTCGTGGAAGAGGAAATGCAAAATCAAGGTACGATAAATCAAACATCAAATGCTATAGTTGCGGAAAGTTTGGACACTATGCTTCTGAATGCAAAACTCCAAACAACAATAGAGTTGAAGAGAAGTCCAACTATGTTGAAGAAAGGAGTAAGGAAGAAGATATGCTATTGATGGCTTACAAGAAGGATGAGACAAATGAAGTTAGCAGATGGTACCTTGATAGTGGTGCTAGCAATCACATGTGTGGTAACAAAAGCATGTTTGTGAAGCTTGATGAATCGATGAAAACCAATGTGGCTTTGGGAGACGAATCGAAGATGGAGGTGAAAGGCAAAGGTGATATTCTCATCCGCTTGAAGAATGGAGATCATCAATTCATTTCCAATGTTTATTACATTCCAAGCATGAAGACCAACATCTTGAGCCTAGGACAACTCTTGGAGAAAGGTTATGATATTCGACTAAAGGATAATAACCTTACTTTAAGAGATATTGCAAATAACTTCATCACAAAAGTACCAATGTCAAGCAATAGAATGTTTGTCCTAAACATTCAAAATGACATTGCACGATGTCTCAAGATGTGCTACAAGGAGGAGTCATGGCTTTGGCATCTTCGGTTTGGGCATCTAAACTTTGGAGGCTTGGAGCTACTTTCTAAGAAACAAATGGTGAGAGGATTACCTTGCATCAATGATGTTCTGCGTTTTACCACAGGCCAATTAACCTAAGTGCACGCTACCACAATCGAATGGTATATCGATGCAGCACTTTAGGATCGAATCCACAGAGAACTAGTGATCTATAACACTAAGAATACACAAAATTTCCTAATCTAAGCAAACAAGGGAAGATGGGTGATTTGTAACAAACTAAACTCCTAGAATTATGAACAATGTGATCTCAAATTCAAACAAGAAACAAGTGCAAGAATCAAACTTTAAATCAATAGCTAAGGATAGATCCATGGGCAAGATCATCGATGTCGGGTGATTAAGATTCAATCTAGGATGATCAAACAAAACAATCAACAAGTCTATAGGTCTAGAACTCATTCAAATAGACTAATCCACTTCCGTGACAATAATCCCTATGCTAATCATGAATTAGACATCAACTCCCGTTGGCCTTACCCAATCAAGCATGCATAAAACACAAGTCTACTAACCACTAAACATCTTGACAACAACTCCCGTTGGCCAAGCATGTATAGGACAATACTAGGTTGTTCAAGCATTTCATCGAACACCTTCCGGGCGTGAAACTACTTATGATCTAGATTAGATTTCCCAATCTTAACCTAGCATTAAAATCACCTAATAAGCCATAGAACAAAGTTAATCAAGCAAGAATCATCCTAAACATCCTCCTAATCACCCTAATCTACTTAACCCATAAATCTAAGAATGTCTACTCAATGAACTCCATGATAAACCTTAAATCTATGGGAGATTCAAGGTTAATCATGTTATGAGAATGAGAAACAAGAATTAAGATGAAGAACTTCCTTAAAAATGATCAAAGATTCAAGCTTTTACAATATGAAACAAAGTCTTAGAGAGAAAATTGAGATATATCTGGGTTTTTGGGGTGCAAATCTATTTGTAAGAGGGTAAAACTCGAGCTGGTTTGATCCCATAAACCAAGTTAAACCGGAATAGACCGGTCAACAGCTTGATTTTGCGTCTTGTCTTCTCCGTAGCGGCTTGCCTATACCGCTTCATCAAGCCGCTACAAGCTCGTAGCGGTGTGCTTTGACCGCTGTGTCATGCCGATATGGAGCAGGGAGATGAGATGCAGAGCCAGCGGCCAAGCCACATCGCTACGTCAAGCCGCTATGAACGTTTACGACCATGAGTATCAGTTCTTCTTCTTCGTTTGGTCAAGCTTCTCCTCGCATCAACAGTAGCACCACCGCGACCAACTCCTTCCATCCGCCTCTGCAAATCTGGTCATCATCTCCGTCGCGCTTGGGTCAAGCCCGTGCTCATCATCCTCGCATCTCCTTCGTCTCGGCTCATCTCGGCTCACCGTCGTCAAGCTCCGGTCCAACCATCTCCTCGCCATGCTCGTCCATCTCCGCCGTGGCCGTGCTCGAGAAGTCTCGCCGTCGCGTCCATCGTCTTCGTCGCAGGAGAAGGTCTCGTCTTCTCCCATGGTGGACTTTGGCCATTTTGCATCCTTGGTCCTCATAGTTTTGGCTAATTATGCTTGGACCCCAATCTTTTTGTATGTGCAAAATCATCCTTCCATATCAGCCCCAAAGTTCCAATCGTGCAACTTAGCCCAACCGAATTTTCCATATTTGCAGCCTTGGTCCCTCATCTCTTGTTAACATTATATTTGACCCCAGACTTCCATAAAGTGCAATTTAACCTTTGATTTTTGCCCCAAACTTCCAATTGTGCATTTCAAACCCTGTCAAATGCAATTATGTATGCAAATGCAATTTAAAGACTTAAATGCAACCTAAAATGATAATAACAAACTAAAATATGAATCTAAAACTCAATAAAAACAAGAGATATCAACTCCCCCAAACTTGCTCTTTACTTGTCCACAAGTAAACTTTCAAGAACAAGATGAGGAAATATCTAAAAATGGGAGCTAGTGACTAAAAGAGACACTTTCTAGCCTTCAACATGATATCCTAAAAGAAACATAGCAAATAGCATGAACAATCTTTTCTATTACACTCTAGCTTCTCAAGGCCTATCTTAACTCTAATATCTCTACACAAGTTACTCACTCATCAATCAACAAGTCTCTTAACCAACTCTCACATTCATTAAACAATTGTCTTAAGTGTACTCTTGCAAATGGGCAATTGGTCCTAATCACTTGGCATGGTGAGAGAAAGGCTTGAAGCGATGGTGAAGTAAGAGGGTTTACAAGTTCTTTTATGGTGGTTTACTCTCAAGAACTAGTAGTTTGACATTATGCATAATATATCTAAGAAAGAGAACAACTCATGTATACAAAGTTTGATCCTCATTGTTCTACCCATTTCCTAGACACAAAACAATTACTACCATTGATTCCCAATGTCAAACACTCTTTCATTCACTCAAAGATCCCAAAATCTCTCACTTTTAGAACTCTTTGTTTCTTTTGTCTATTAGGGATTCACTATTTTTCTTAGCTTTAGCTCAACTCTTTTTTTTTTTATACTCTTTGAGCTAAGATTTTCTTTTTCTTTGATCCCTAATATCTTATCTTTTCTTTAGAATTTTGAGTTCACTCTTTTCACTCACTTTTTTCTCAACCTTTCAAGATCAAACACTTAATACTCCCTTCCCATCCTATTAGCTACACAATTGCGAGATCTCAAAGCTAGAAAGTAATGAAGATCAACCATTGTCATTTCCAATACTCTCAACATTATGCACATCTCAAACTTTCAGAAAAGACCTCACTCATCAAATTGACTAGGGCTTAAAGGAAAGGTAAGGGTAAGGGTGAGGTGAACCATCCAAAGTGAAGATGGCCACTTGAGTTGCCAAAGATTGGTAGAAAGGATTAAGACCAACTCAAGTGTGTGTGAGGTAACCATGATCAAGCACAACAAAAGCCCATAAGCAAGATAAATTACGTTCATTAACTCAAATAAGATTGGAGTTGGTTTAGAGAACAAGTCAATATCAAGCTCACAACAAGTTTCAAGTAGAGTTTTCAAGGCTCGAAGCATACAAGATTTTCAATAGATGTTTAAGCTACTTGATATGTTTAGCTAGGGTATCATGATGATTTCTAGACATGTGCTCTTTGCAATGAAATTAAAACACAGCTCGCTATGCATATGGATGCAACCTAAATGCTTGTTTTTGTTGTTTTTGAAAATTTTCAAATTTTTAGGTTTTTCTATGCAAATAAGTATGTACAATGCAATGCATGAGATGCATGAAAAGTAAACAAAACAGAAAGCAAGGTGAGATAGTAGACTCTCCCCCAAACTTAATTCACACAGTCTCTTGTGTGAAAATAAATTTGAAAGAGAGGTGAAAGAGAAAATAAAAATATGATGAACTAAGTATTGACAAGGGTAGAATGCACTTACTTGAAGTTGGCTTTGATGAAAGGAGGGAATGAGGAGGGATAGATCTTGTTGTGACCTTGGAAATTCTGATATGCCCCTTGAAAAGATTTAGAACTCCCCCAAACTTGTCCCTAAACTTATTCAAAACACGAAAGCAAGATAAAATAGAAATAAAAATATATACAAAGGATAGACATGGGAGTGCCTCCCAAGCGCGCTTGTTTTAAGTCTCTAGCTTGACTTTGTGTGCTTGCTAGTCATAGGAATCAAAGGGTTGAGCCAATGCACCTTTGGTCCTTCTCCTGCAAACACAAGGAACAAAGCATGCAAAGAAGCACACTACTGTCCATAGGAAATAGACAGATTTTTCATCAAGGAGCATCACTAAAGATGTAGCATGGATTAACACATGCTCCTTGAGGTTCAGATGATCATGAGAATCGAATGAATTTGGTGGAAACACAAAATCAACTACTGGTTCAAACGAAGTTTTAACAAAGTAGTCAACATTATCTCCATCAATCAAATAAAACACAATGTTCTCATTCTCATGACTATTTTTGATAAGGGGGTTTTCTATCTCAAGCAAGAGCTTATCCACATCAAGTTCATCCCCTAAATCAGCTAACTCAAGAAGAGGTCTAGATTCATCAAGCATCAAAAAGTCAGTTTCGAGATCAATTGAAGCACAAAGATAGTTCTTGTCAAAACAAACTTCAAGATGATCTCTAGCAATCTTTTCTACTCTCAAGTCATCTAGTTTCCTAGTTTCACATATCAGATCAAGACATTCATTGATGAGCACATGATAATTAAGATCAGAGGCAATATCTTCAACACAAGGCAAGCAATTATCCTCAAAATAATGAAGTTCAGAAGTAGAATCGCATATGCCTTCTAGTTGGGTTGGTGGAACCCAATAAAATACCTCTTTGAGCTGATGAGCATCCCTTACCTCAAAACTCGTGAGCTCTCTTCCTTCTAGCATTGCTCGATGTTGCATAAGGTTTAGCCTAAGCAACACTGCCATGTCACTCCTTGTCGACGTTGGGCTCTCTTCACAAAGCTCATCCACCTTCACACTTTGTTCTGGTGTGAGTACACTTTCATCAAAGGGTGGCTCCATATATGGCTCATCATCTTCAGTGTCATCCTCAAATGTGTCTCCCTCTTCTTGTGGCTTCTCAAAGTAGCTTGAAGCCATCACTACAAAGAACAAAAACTACACTAAAAGGTTAGTAACTATACAAAACAAAACAAAACATAAGAAAATAAAGCTTAGTCTCAAGAAAATTTGAAATCCTAATGATAAATCTACTTAGTTCCCCGGCAACGGCGCCAAATTGATGTTCTGCGTTTTACCACAGGCCAATTAACCTAAGTGCACGCTACCACAATCGAATGGTATATCGATGCAGCACTTTAGGATCGAATCCACAGAGAACTAGTGATCTATAACACTAAGAATACACAAAATTTCCTAATCTAAGCAAACAAGGGAAGATGGGTGATTTGTAACAAACTAAACTCCTAGAATTATGAACAATGTGATCTCAAATTCAAACAAGAAACAAGTGCAAGAATCAAACTTTAAATCAATAGCTAAGGATAGATCCATGGGCAAGATCATCGATGTCGGGTGATTAAGATTCAATCTAGGATGATCAAACAAAACAATCAACAAGTCTATAGGTCTAGAACTCATTCAAATAGACTAATCCACTTCCGTGACAATATCCCTATGCTAATCATGAATTAGACATCAACTCCCGTTGGCCTTACCCAATCAAGCATGCATAAAACACAAGTCTACTAACCACTAAACATCTTGACAACAACTCCCGTTGGCCAAGCATGTATAGGACAATACTAGGTTGTTCAAGCATTTCATCGAACACCTTCCGGGCGTGAAACTACTTATGATCTAGATTAGATTTCCCAATCTTAACCTAGCATTAAAATCACCTAATAAGCCATAGAACAAAGTTAATCAAGCAAGAATCATCCTAAACATCCTCCTAATCACCCTAATCTACTTAACCCATAAATCTAAGAATGTCTACTCAATGAACTCCATGATAAACCTTAAATCTATGGGAGATTCAAGGTTAATCATGTTATGAGAATGAGAAACAAGAATTAAGATGAAGAACTTCCTTAAAAATGATCAAAGATTCAAGCTTTTACAATATGAAACAAAGTCTTAGAGAGAAAATTGAGATATATCTGGGTTTTTGGGGTGCAAATCTATTTGTAAGAGGGTAAAACTCGAGCTGGTTTGATCCCATAAACCAAGTTAAACCGGAATAGACCGGTCAACAGCTTGATTTTGCGTCTTGTCTTCTCCGTAGCGGCTTGCCTATACCGCTTCATCAAGCCGCTACAAGCTCGTAGCGGTGTGCTTTGACCGCTGTGTCATGCCGATATGGAGCAGGGAGATGAGATGCAGAGCCAGCGGCCAAGCCACATCGCTACGTCAAGCCGCTATGAACGTTTACGACCATGAGTATCAGTTCTTCTTCTTCGTTTGGTCAAGCTTCTCCTCGCATCAACAGTAGCACCACCGCGACCAACTCCTTCCATCCGCCTCTGCAAATCTGGTCATCATCTCCGTCGCGCTTGGGTCAAGCCCGTGCTCATCATCCTCGCATCTCCTTCGTCTCGGCTCATCTCGGCTCACCGTCGTCAAGCTCCGGTCCAACCATCTCCTCGCCATGCTCGTCCATCTCCGCCGTGGCCGTGCTCGAGAAGTCTCGCCGTCGCGTCCATCGTCTTCGTCGCAGGAGAAGGTCTCGTCTTCTCCCATGGTGGACTTTGGCCATTTTGCATCCTTGGTCCTCATAGTTTTGGCTAATTATGCTTGGACCCCAATCTTTTTGTATGTGCAAAATCATCCTTCCATATCAGCCCCAAAGTTCCAATCGTGCAACTTAGCCCAACCGAATTTTCCATATTTGCAGCCTTGGTCCCTCATCTCTTGTTAACATTATATTTGACCCCAGACTTCCATAAAGTGCAATTTAACCTTTGATTTTTGCCCCAAACTTCCAATTGTGCATTTCAAACCCTGTCAAATGCAATTATGTATGCAAATGCAATTTAAAGACTTAAATGCAACCTAAAATGATAATAACAAACTAAAATATGAATCTAAAACTCAATAAAAACAAGAGATATCAATCAACCATCCAAATCAAGTGTGTGAAGGGTGTTTACTTGGAAAGCAATTCAAAGTGAGTTTTCCAAAGGAGTCGGAGACAAGAGCAAGAAAGCCATTAGAGCTCATACATACAGATGTATGTGGCCCAATCAAACCAAGCTCACTTGGTAAGAGTAACTACTTCCTTCTCTTTATTGATGATTTTTCAAGAAAAACATGGGTTTACTTTTTGAAAGAAAAATCAGAAGTGTTTGAAAATTTCAAAAAGTTTAAAACCCAAGTTGAGAAGGAAAGTGGTCTTGTGATTAAGACCATGAGATCCGATCGGGGAGGAGAATTTATGTCCAAGGAATTTCTGAAGTATTGTGAAGATAATGGTAACCGAAGACAACTGACGGTGCCAAGAACCCCTCAACAAAATGGAGTAGCGGAAAGAAAGAATAGGACTATTCTTGAGATGGCAAGAAGCATGCTCAAGAGTAAGAATCTACCAAAGGAGTTATGGGCAGAAGCAGTCGCTTGTGCGGTGTACATATCAAACCGATCTCCAACGAAGAGCGTTTTTGGAAAGACACCACAAGAAGCTTGGAGTGGAAGGAAGCCCGGTGTCTCACACCTAAGAGTCTTTGGAAGCCTTGCTCATGCTCATGTTCCAGACGAGAAGCGGAGCAAACTAGATGATAAAAGTGAGAAGTACATTTTCATTGGGTATGATACTAACTCTAAAGGCTACAAGCTCTACAATCCTGAAACAAAGAAGACAATCATTAGTCGGAATGTCATCTTCGATGAAGAAGGAGAATGGGATTGGAGATCAAATGATGAAGACTACAACTTCTTTCCGTCTTTTGAAGAAGAGAATTTGGAGCAAACAAGAGAAGACCCAGCTACTCCACCAACTTCACCAACACCAAGTTCTCAAGGAAATGAAAGCTCAAATGAAAGGACTCCACGTTTTAGAAGTCTACAAGACATCTATGAGGTAACCAAAAATCAAGACAATCTCACTTTATTTTGCCTTTTTGCGGATTGCGAGCCTATGAACTTTGAAGAAGCTCAAGAAAAGAAGTCATGGAAAAGTGCAATGGATGAAGAAATCAAGTCAATCCAAAAGAATGATACATGGGAATTGGCTTCACTTCCTAATGGGCATAAGGCAATAGGTGTGAAGTGGGTGTACAAGGCAAAGAAGAACTCTAAAGGAGAAGTTGAAAGATACAAGGCGAGACTGGTGGCAAAAGGGTATAGTCAAAGAGCCGGAATCGACTATGATGAGGTATTTGCTCCAGTTGCTCGTTTAGAAACAGTTAGGCTAATCATTTCATTGGCAGCCCAAATGAGATGGAAGATACATCAAATGGATGTCAAATCTGCCTTCTTAAATGGAGATCTTGAGGAAGAAGTCTACATTGAGCAACCACAAGGCTACATAGTCAAAGGTGAAGAAGACAAAGTCTTGAGGCTGAACAAGGCACTTTATGGATTAAAGCAAGCACCAAGAGCATGGAACACTCGAATTGATAAGTACTTCAAGGAGAAAGACTTCATCAAGTGTCCATATGAGCATGCACTTTATATCAAAACCCAAAACAACGATATATTGATTGCATGCTTGTATGTGGATGACTTGATATTCACTGGCACCAATCCGATTATGTTTGAAGATTTCAAGATGGAGATGACAAAGGAGTTCGAGATGACTGATATTGGATTAATGTCATACTACCTTGGCATTGAGGTAAAGCAAGAAGAAAATGGAATCTTCATCACTCAAGAAGGATATGCTAAAGAAGTGCTTAAGAAGTTCAAGATGGAAGACTCAAATCTAGTTTGCACACCAATGGAATGTGGAGTCAAGTTATCAAAGGAAGAAGAAGGAGAGAGTGTTGATCCAACACTCTTTAAGAGCTTAGTTGGAAGTCTACGTTATCTAACTTGCACAAGGCCCGACATCCTACACGAGGTTGGAGTTGTGAGTCGATATATGGAGCATCCAACAACAACTCATTTCAAGGCAGCTAAGAGGATCTTACGCTATATCAAAGGTACAATCAACTTTGGCTTGTATTACTCTATCTCTGACGATTACAAGCTTTTTGGATATAGCGATAGTGACTGGGGTGGAGACGTTGATGACCGGAAAAGCACAAGTGGCTTCATAGTTTTCGTTGGAGAAACCGCTTTCACATGGATGTCAAAGAAGCAACCAATTGTTACCCTCTCTACTTGTGAAGCGGAGTACGTAGCGGCTACTTCATGTGTTTGCCATGCTATTTGGTTACGAAACTTGCTAAAGGAGTTGAGCCTACCACAAGAGGAGCCAACGAAGATCTTTGTTGATAACAAGTCGGCAATAGCATTGGCGAAGAATCCAGTCTTCCATGATCGGAGTAAGCACATTGATACTCGTTATCACTACATTCGAGAATGTGTTGCCAAGATGGATGTGCAATTGGAGTATGTGAAGACAAATGATCAAGTAGCTGATATCTTCACCAAACCACTCAAGCGTGAAGACTTTATCAAGATGAGGAGCTTACTCGGAGTAACCAAATCAAGTTTAAGGGAGGGTGTTGAAACATAAACTTGATTTGGGTTAATCATTGGGCTAATAATCTAATAATCATGTTAGCCCAAATTTGACCCAAGTTCTAGAATTTATCTAGAAAAATCTTCCACCTCCTTAAGATAAAAATCTAGATATTTTCATAGAATTATCTAGATAATTAGAATAAAAATATCAAGATATTTTAGTAGAATTATCTAGATTTAAGAATAAAATATGTAAGATATTTTGTATTTTGGAGGCTATAAATACTTCCACTCTCTTCTCATTTTGTATCATCCAAGTTTTCAAGAATCATCTAAGAAATAAGAAGTTTCTTCTTCATAAAATCTCTTCTCTTCAAACACTTAAACACTTTCTCCATTTCTAATAAGTTTCTTATTCCAACAGTCGAACCAAAACTGGTAACTGCCCTTAGCACTACTACCACACATCTTCACTTCATGAACAGACTTGGTCAAACGGTCAACGGCATCACTTAACTCCTCGATGCAGTCCCTAATGGCTTGAACCTCTCGCTTCTTGAGACCCTTGAAACGGGCCAAGCGTGAGACGAAGACTTTGGTGGACTGGGCCTGGCTCACCGTTACAGTGAGTGCGGTTTCGGCTAGACGTTTGGGGCTTGTTTGAATGGAGTTGGCGTAACCGGAGAGAGAGCTGAAGCATGTGGTTGGGTATGTGGTGGATTTGCAAGAGACTTGTATGAAGTTTATTGCACGTTTGGAAGTTTCAATGGCTGCAGCGGAGGAAGCCGTGGTGAACTCCGTCGCAGATAAGAGGATGAGAAAGAGAGCATAGAAAACTTGCTTTGCCATTGCTTTGAAGTCTTTTGAAAGATAGTTTTATTGTGGGGGAGAAAAGGAGTTGTGGTTTGTAAGATTTTATAGTGAACTAATACTCTTTGGTGTGAACGGTTTGCTTTGGGTTTATAATAGTACATCCGTTTTATTTTAGTTCTCGTCTTATGTTTCTGCACACGAATTAAAAAATATTTAATTTTGTATATTTTCAAAATAAAAACATCATTAACAATAAACTTAACTATATTTTAACCAATAAACAAATAAAATAATATATAACAACACTTATTTTGAAATAAAAATTTTACTCAACAACAACAATTAAATTGCAACGGAAAGAGTAATAGTATAGATTAATATGGTTTACCTTGACCTTTGGTTTGATTTTATATTTCAAGTAGGGTCTATTATTAGTTGGAAATGACCAGAATTGTTTGTTATTAGTAATGTACTATGGCAATTAACTTTATTTTATTTTCTGTATAACATGGAACTTAAAAAGCCTTATGGGGGTTGTCCACCGTCGCCAGATAACCCCCATAAGGCTTTTTAAATTGATCCAACATCTTACACATCTCGTGACATGAGTGAATTGTGTTTTGATGCTTTTGGGGTTCTCCTACATAACGGTACAGTCCATTTATGCGTTATTATCTTCACCTTGTTGGAAGAAGGTTGTGTCTTAGCGGTCTTTTTGGAAGGCTTCCTGTATTATCCACGTGACTTTATGGCATCGTTGGTTTCAATCTCGGGCATAGAAGCATCATGTGTGCTCTCTAGTTTCCATGGCATCCTTACATTTTTCATCATCATAGACGTTAAGTTTAGAGGGCTTCTCCACGTTTTGTGTTGTTCTTATGATCGCTCTTATCATTATTAGCTTTTCATAATGATCGCTCTTATCGATTCTATCTTTATTTCACGCTTGATTGTTGTAGCAGCATTTCTTTTGGCCTTTTTGGTTTTGATATCCTTTGTATGAAACTTTTACTCCATTTTTGGACAGTAAGCTATCTTTTTTTTGTAACAATCGAACAAATCTAAGTTTGGTATATTTTGAACTCAAGTGCTTAACACCTTTTTGTGCTTAGCACTTTTCCAAACTCATTGTACCACTCGACCATGCTTGTGTGGTTATTGTCTCTCGATTTTCGTTCATCACTTGATTATAACTTAATTTTGATCACCAGATCTGGCCTGAGGGATATCGGTTGGTCTCTCATACGTGAATGGCTCCAGTGATAACTGGTCACGTTGAGAAACGGATGCGCACTCAAAAAGCAGATAAGGGAGCATCTGGAGAAAAGGCTCCATTATCAGATCCAGTTCTTGAGGGGAGATATGTGAACGAATGCTGTCCCAGACGACTATGTGTCTCTTAGGGATCGATATCCACAGCGCAATCCAATGAGTGTCGCTCTGGTTCACTGGCAAATAGATATCATCAACATCCGTCCCCCAAACCTTGTCCGTCCTGCAAAATGATGGTAACTCGCCTGAATAATAAGCCCACGCCCCACCAGGAAGTCTTCTTCCTAAACCATAGGCATCAGGCTGCGAATTCTTAAAATCCTGGTAGTTAAACCTCCATTGTTGAGAAAAGAGATGATCAAGGAAGCATATTCTCTCGCTCCTGAAAAGGTGTGGCGTCTCCTTTTGCCTCTTCCTCAAAACATTGATCCAAGCATCCATATGCTGCATATAAAATAATACAAGTCATAAGATACCAGACGACTTACCATAAGACTACCATAAGTCGTCTGGTAAGTCGTCTTCATAGACGACTTACCAGACGACTTACCAGACGACTTACCATAAGTCGTCTGCGTAGAAGACTACCATAAGTCGTCTGGTAAGTCGTCTGGTAAGTCTTCTACATAGTCGACTTACCAGACGACTTATGGTAGTCTTCTACGCAGACGACTTATGGTAAGTCGTCTGGTAAGTCGACTATGTAGAAGACTTACCAGACGACTTACTAAGTAATCTACTAATCAGTTTTGTCAGACGACTTACACAATCCTCCAGCCAAGATAGGGAGGTCCGAAGGCCGTGATACCACCACGTCGGACTTGAACGAGGTTTCTTATCTGCAGGTGTTTTATAATGACTGCAAACACGAAAAGCAATTAGTTTTTATAGGGAGAAGCTATTAGCAAGGTAGGCAATCACTTACGGATCAGTTTGCAACCATTCGACGAGCTCCTTCAACTTCTTCCTGTCAAGTGCTGCAAAGGGATTGTAGGCTCTAGAAGGTTTTTTCGTGTTTGCAGTATAAGGAGATCTCTGTGAGGCAGCAACTTTCCTGTTCCGCTCAGTCTTTTGACGGACAACTGCCAAAGCAGTTTCTCTCTTGTCCTCATATCTAGCAACCTGCTGCTGTTTCTCTACTGGAGTGAAACTTGTTTTTTTGGCCAATAGAACAAGGCTCTCAGATGCGGACTCATCGTTAAAACTCTCATCGAGAAGTGTTTTATCCTTCTCTAGCTTTGACTCCTTTGGCTCTTCAGGAAGTGTTTTATCCTTCTCCTCTTTAACACTCTCATCCAGAGGTGTTTTATCCTTCTCCCCGTTTACACTTTCACTAACCCTGGGAGAGGCAGTGGGTTGAGAGGATCTGCCTTTAGGTTGAGAGGATGTGCCTTTAGGTTGAGAGGTAGTGGGTTGAGAGGTAGTGGGTTGAGAGGATGTCCCTGTCACATGTTTGGTGATACCAACCTTCTTCTCCACTGCTTCCACCCTTTCCGACAAATGCTTGATCTCCATAAGGCACGTCCCAAACCCTTCCCTCATGGCATCAAATATGTCCTTGAAATTTCTTTCAAGATCCACTTTGCTCATCCCAATCACAGTCCTAGTAACCTCTGGACGAGCCTCTGTGCGAACCTCTGGACGAGCCTCTTCACCAGCCTCTGCAAACTTCCCTGCACTCTCCCCTGAAGGTGCCTCTGCAGGTGCCTCTTTTTTTGCCTCTTTACGAGCTTTCTTCAGAGGTCTTGGACTCTCTTCTTCTACCAAAACTATGGCTTTCTTTGATGGACTCACAACCACCGGCTTTGTATTGACCCAAGTATCGGTGACTTCCCAGCAATCTATGGTCCACTTCCACGGTCTCTGATTAAACATAACTTTAATTATGTTCTCCGCGGGAAGGTCCTCAGCATCAGAGTCCCATTTTGGAAACATTTCACCATAATCCTTCTCAACAAAGTTCACCACCGTAGTCTGCAGTAAATATAAGATATGAACTTAGATATTTGACGGATTAACTTATAAATAAGTCGTCTGGAAAGTCGTCTGGAAAGTCTTCCTACTGGACGACTTACCAGACGACTTAATTAAGTCGTCTGGAAATTCTTCCTACTGGGAGACATTCCAGACGACTTAATTAAGTCGTCTGGTAAGTCGTCCAGTTGGAAGACTTGCCAGACGACTTTCCAGACGACTTAATTTTTGGAGTAAAGGATAGAAGTAAATACCTGTCTGCAGATAGCATCTTTAAAGCATCTGCGTCCTTTGCCACCCATGTAAGCCAGTATCGGTGGAGACGGTCTGTTTGGTATGGGATTACCATAGTTAGCAGCCAATTCTGGCAGAGCTGTGTACACCCAGACCTGGAGAGCTTGTATAAAACCATCGACAGTGTAACAGCCCGAAATATCTTTGCCCTTCAAAGAGTCCATCAGCACCTTGAACGCGACTCTCCCCCATGGATAGTTCTCAAAACGTTCTAAATCCATCACAAGCCTTGCCAGACTAACCCTTGTGGCGGTTGAATACTTTCTCCCTTCTATATATCCAGTGAAGATGGCAAGGTACCCGAGCCGCTTGCGATGTTCCCGAGACCACCCTTCGCATCTCTCAAATGCTGCTATTATCTGCTCAGTAGATGGCCCAGTTTTGACATGAACTCCCAACATGTCCCAGAAAGAAGCCATCTCCTTTGTGACAGCACACCTCGGTCTCTCAAGGTCCTCTATGTACTCGCAGTTTAGACCAGTGAGGTTTTCAAACTCTAACAGTGAAAACCTCACAGGTTCTGGACCAACTAGACTCCACAGCTCGTACTTCTTCTTTATGTCCAGCTGGAATCCGAGCATGTAGTGCACCAGCCTTGAAGCCCAACCAAATCCGAGCTCTTTAAACTTGATGAAAACTCTCAGCTTTGACTCCTTTAGCTCTTCATATTCGTCACCATGAAGAGCATTCTTTAAAGCATTATGCAACTTCGTACAATCCGTATGATAAGAAATAGCTTTCATTGCTGGTGGCTCTTCCCCTAATGTATGCAACCTACGGGGGAGTTCTGGAATATCCATTTTTTTTGTCTGCAAAACAATGAAAGACAACCATCTCAGTATAACATTTTAATTATAAGTCTGGAAGACTTGTAATTAAGTCGTCTGGAAGACTTTCCAGACGACTTATAATTAAGTCGTCTAGAAGAGACGACTTAATTATAAGTCTTCCAAGACTTCCAGTAGACATTTTTAGAGCATACCTGAAATTTCGGAGAAGCCATAGTCGCCTTCGACACAGCGGTTATAAATCTGCCAAAATAGACAGCCAAAAAGAAATGCGGTGAGAACGGTGGTGAGAACGGTGGACTTAAGAGACAACGTTTTAACTTACCTCGCTAGGGTTTATAGACACGCCTCTGAAAGAAACGCCGCTAGGGTTTACAGACAAACGCCGCTAGGGTTTACAAACAAACGGCGCTAGGGTTTACAGACAAACGGCGCTAGGGTTTGAAATAGAGGAAGTGGCGGTGAGAAAGGTGGTGAGAATGACGGTGATAACGGCGGTGAGAAACGGTTGTGAGAATGATGGATTACAGAGAATCGCCTTCGAAATCGCCTTCGAAATCGCCTTCGAAATCGCCTCTTTGAGAGAATGACGTTACAGTTTCTAAATCTCGCGAAACAGTAAACCAAAAAAAAAAAAAAATCTTATATATGCCCGGTAAAAAAATCCGGTTATGTTTAAAAGCACATTGGTAAAATGGTAAAACTAAAGGTTCGGTCCGGTTTGAACGTGCATCAGACGACTTACTAGTAAGTCGTCTACCGTAAATATTCACCAGACGACTTACTAGTAAGTCGTCCCAGACCCTAAACCCTAAACCCTAAACGAAATTGACTAAAATAACTAACAAACCACGTTATAAAATCAAATTATACTTAAATAGTGTTTACTATATACAGAAATAAATACATTTAGGTCAAATTTAAATTTTTCAAAAAAACATTTATGCTTTCCAAAATCTAACCCTAAGAACACATACAATACTACAACATATGTTGGCAAAACCTAAACCAAAGAATATCATGACTCACTACTTTCACTCATCTATGTTGAAAACAATTAAATTTTGTTATATCTTAATTTATATTTCTTTAAACATACGTTAATTACATGATTTCAATTTTTCACTTACCAAAATATTTTTTACAAAATTTTTAAATTATTTTTAAGAAGTACTATACTAGACGACTTACTAGTAAGTCGTCCAGACGACTTACTTGTAAGTCGTCTAGACAGAAGACTTGCGGGGGTTAGAAACGTAAAAAAAAATTCCGTTTTTTTTTTATTCACAAGGAGCTGGTTGTAATTTCAATAGCCTTTTAGGTTACTTTTGCATTTGATTCAAGTTTGGGTTTACTTTTGCATTTCAAATCAAATTTTAGGTCAGTTTTGGCAAAAAACTCATCTTAAAAGGCATTGATTATATGGGAATAAATTATCTAATTCAAAGGCATTGTATTCAAGATATTAATAAGTGATGTAATAAATCTGAGAAATGTCACAATTATATTTAGTTTTTCAGGTTGAAGTTCTTATGGAGCCCTTTAGTTTTCTGAATATTCTAGTTTTCTAAAACCGTCAGATTATAATTGGTAAACACCACATAGATATCAAAAATTCTTTCACATGTTTACCAAAATCCCTTTCGACCAAGTCAGTGGTGTTTCTCACAAGGCCACACCGTTTACCATGCAACAAAGACGCCAAAGACCCTATTAAGATATTAATTCGGCTTTACATAATAATACAAAATAAAAAACTGATAAGGTCATGCTTATTATATACTTTTCGTAAGTCCCTCTAATCATGTATAGATAAGAGAACGTGGTAAGTCATGTTACACAAACCTCTCTAATCCTTATTTTCTCAGTAATCACGTCTATGTCTTCCTCTTCTTCTTGCAGCTAACAAGAAGAAAACATAGTAAGTCCTTTTGTGAAATGGAGAACAACAAAGAGGTGAAAAACATAGCAGATCATCAAGAGCACCATCACGCCGAAGCTCCTCCGCCCCAAGGTAAAAGACTTTCCCTTAATTAGTTTTGAATCTTTAGGTGATGAATTTTTTTATATATTTAAAGAGTATCTTCCAAAGAGAGCTGATAACCCGCTGCAACCACCACTGTCACAGCAGATACCACCCGCGGGGGGTGGAGCTGTGGAGGGAGAAGGAGGAGAGAGTAAAGAAAGACCAAAAACGAAAGAAGATTATAAGTGGGATCCTGAAAGATGGTGAGTTGACTTTTTTTCTTGGTATCTTTCTTCTCATTAAAAAGTTAATCTCTATGTTTATAAATATCACAGCTGCTGTTGGGGACCTGGTTGTTTTCGTAGAGCGGTGCGTTATTCCCATCTCTGTCTCTCCCTTTTTCTAGTTTCATGTTGTCCAAAATTAATATGTCACTTTTTTTTTTATCATCACAGCTGGTGGAGAATTACGATGAATGGTTCGTTGATCCCATCTCTCTTTCTCTTCCTCTATCAGTTTTATTCTGTTCTTAGTCCACAGTTTTTTTTTTTTTGCCAAAATTTGGATTATTAGTCAACAGTTAATATGTACCTCTTTGTTTAAATACATCACAGCTGCTGTACCAACGTATGTGTCCTTATCTGCCTGTGCATTGCGACGGTCATCGCTTGTTGCCACGAACGGTTGTAGAGATTCTTTATATTAGACATGCACTTACGCAAATAAAAAAAAAAAGAAGACATTTCTTTTGTTCATGATCAGGGTTTATGTATGCCGTTGCTTGTTGTTTTGTTAATTCCACTTCGAATAGTGACTTTATAGTTTATATGTTCCACTAACCAAAGAAAGAAGAAAAAAAAAAACAAATTTACCGACTAACTTTTTTTTTTTGAACACAACTTAAACTCAACTCAAAAGACTACAAACGCAAGAGGGAATTAAGCATCCTTTTGGAAGATAAACAAAAGCCACAATAACAAGATAGATAAAGCATGATAATTCTTCAAACGAAGTTGACAACAAATTCCAGACAGAGCTTGAATGCGTCGAAGAAGCTTTTACGACAAAGTCGAATAGCTGAGATTTAGTCACCTTATGTTGTGACGTTGAAAACCAACCCTCACCTACGAGAAAAACCGAGGTAATCTCGATTGCATCTTCTGGTCCCATAGAAACCGCTACACAAGATGACAAATCGGTGAGTAAGTTGAAGCAAACACTCGGATAAAGACCCAAGGACTCATCTCCCTTCAGAGAAAGGAGGCATGATAGTGAGATACTCTCCTTTGTAGAAGAGGATGGTGGAATCGGTAACAATGTCGGTGAACCCACCGAACAATTCATCCTGAAAGAGTGATATGACAATACTCGCACATCAAAAATCGCAATGAACCCATTGCAGATTTTTAAAGTCAGACATAGCAAACCTGTAAGCAGACGTCTCATGTTGCGTTGTAAAGATCTGGGTAATTGTTGACTAATTACTGGGCTGACAGCTTCAAAAGAGGTGATGGGCCAGACCCACAAAGGAATGGTTCCCGGCCCATTAACAAGTGGCTTTGCTGGAAAAACCCTAGCTCTTGGTTGAGGGTCGGAGTCGAAGATGAAACGGAGGCCGCCGTTTGAGAAAGTGAACAACTCGTCGGAGCATAAAGGTTGGCCATCAAAACAAGGCGGAGAAAGAAACGCTCCTTCTTCGTTAAAGATCCAGTTTTGAGTATTCAGATCTGGACGTCGGAGGCCGAGTGGAACCCCACAAACACCGGACGTCAGCTTTATAAGGATCGTTGCTGGAAGGTGCGGTTGCGGTGTGAAGGAGAGAAGGTGTCGGTTTGGATCTTCTTTTAACAAGAGTTTCGTGACTACAGTTGAGGCACCGAGATTCGTAGATCTGAAGGACGAGGGAGGTGGATGCGTAGGGAGACAGAAACGGTGAAGAAACGAACTGCACGGAGCAGCTTTCCGGGAGTCTCCGGAGAAACGGGAATCCCCGTCGAACAGTGACGTCGAAGAAACCTTCGAACTAGAGGAGACCACTGGAGTATCGATGGACAAAGGGCTTGAAATTGAACGGAGAAGAGATGAGAGAGGACGATGCGAAGGTTGGTAAGGGCGACGCCGGCGAGCCGTAGCCCCACCGGCGTCTAAGAGCATATGGAGAAGGGGCGTCTCGATAGTCGGGTCTGGGAGCGAGTAGCTAGTATATTTACCGACTAACTAAAATCACTTATCTCTTCTTCTTTTCTCTTCCTATCTCTCTCTAAGTTTTCTCTAAAAAAATCTAATTTTAGTTTTTAATTTAGTTATTTCACAAATAACCCCCTATATATTATGGATTTTGGTGATTAATGAATAAATCCAGACGCTTATGCATTATGGATTTTAGCTCATTACTCATTTTATAGTTGAGATGGGCATCATGGCCACATAGACTTTTATAACTTGAGGAAACGAGCTGCTGCTTTGTACATGAAATATGTCTAAGATTCAAATAGAGAGGCACCACTGACGAACAGAAAACTATAAGAAATATCAAATAATTGTAATCGTATAACTTTAATACGGAAGACCTGAAAAATAGAATCTAACTGTAAATCATTTATTCATACAACAGATCACATTTGATAAATACCAAAATATTAATGAATAACTCATTGCCTTGACTTAGTGAACTATCTCATTGTCTTGATTTCATTCAGAAGTTCAACCTGACTCGAAATAATATCTTTTAACTTGGAAATAAAGAACCGCCCTAGATCGTTTTGAATCGAATGGTTGTATATATATATATGAACACTTACATCGGCTAGGATCCGAAGGAATAAGCGTCATCTTCTTCGGCGTCATGTCCTATACACAAGCTTAAATGAATAATTAACGAAATCTTCTAGCTATACGATATATTCGGTTCTCTAAAGTTAGGAGCAAATATAAATAAACAGTATAAGTAACCCTAATTGCAATAATTAATAATAATTTCATGTTGTCTATTAGTAAAATAAACTCATTCTCATTAAAAAAATGTCAACCTGTACAATCAATCAGTATTTATACTCTATACAAACTCCTTGTATCCTATACAACTCCATTTACACGTATGCAATACATAATATAGGATAATAGTCCCCCTCAAGATGGGACGAAGATGTTAAGAAGACCCATCTTGCCCAACAGTCTCTTAAAAGGTGCAGGGTACATCGGTTTGGTGAAGGGATCAGCTAACTGAAGATCTGTTCGCACATGTAACAACTTGAACAAGCCAACAACCAAACGCTCACGAACACTATGACAATCCATCTCAAGGTTCTTGGTGCGTTCATGATAAACCGAGTTATGAGCAATGTGGATAGCAGCTGAATTATCGCAAAAAAGCAGTGTGGGCTTGGCTAAAGGAAGACGGAGTTCGACAAGAAAGTTGGTAAGCCATGTTAACTCATCTGAAACAACATAAAGACTTCTGTATTCCGCCTCTGCGGAGCTTTTGGCAACAACCTTCTGCTTCTTGGATTTCCACGAGATCAAGGATGTGCCAATGAAAATGCAGAAACCAGATGTAGAACGACGAGTATCTTGACATGAACCCCAGTCAGCATCGGCAAAGGCCTGAATCTGCATCTCAGAAGAGGAAGAATAGAACAAACCTTGCCCGATAGTACCTTTAATGTAATGAAGAACCTTGAGAAGGGCTTTGTGGTGGCTTTTGCGGGGAGCTGAAGAAAACTGACTGAGTTTGTTGACAGCAAACGTTATGTCAGGACGAGTAATCTGCAAATACATCAAGCGACCTACAAGTCGACGATAAGCCGCAGCATCAACCAAGTCATCATCAACATCTTTATGTGGAACTGAAAAAAGCTTGACAGAAGGATCCATGGGAATACTCGAAGGCTTGCAACCAAGAAGACCCGTATCATCAAGTAAATCAAGGGCATACTTGCGTTGGCAAACATGAATCCCATCCGAAGAGCGAGCAATCTCAAGGCCGAGAAAGTATTTTAGAAAACCCAAGTCACGAAGTTTGAAGTGAGATTGCAGTTGAGTCTTCAAGATCGCTACTTCTGAGTCGCTTCTGCTGCAGATAATAATGTCATCGACATAGACGATCACACAGAGAAATAGACCATCGCAGAGCTTAAGAAAACAAGTATGATCCGAGTGAGTTTGAGAGAAACCCAAAGAGACAAGTGTAGTGGAAAATTTGAGAAACCACTGACTAGATGCTTGTTTTAAACCGTAGAGAGATTTTTCAAGTTTACAAACAGCATTGGGAGGTAACTTGTCCCCCTGTCTCTGTGCATATCCTGGAGGAAGAGACATGTATATCTCTTCATCAAGGTCGCCATTGAGAAAAGCATTGGATATGTCAAGTTGATGAAGAGAATAACCATGTATGGCCGCAAGACTAAGCAACAGTTTGACAGTAGTAAGTTTGACAACAGGAGAGAAAGTGTCATGATAATCCACTCCTTCCTGTTGAGTATAACCCTTGGCAACCAAGCGAGCTTTGTACCGTTCAACAGTCCCATCAGCGTTGAACTTCACTTTGAAAACCCATTTACAACCGATAGGTGTTTTGTTGGGAGGAAGAGTACAAATAGTCCAAGTGCCAGTGCCTTCCAGAGCAGCAATCTCCTCGTCCATTGGATCATCCCACACCAAAAGTTTCTTTGCCTCAGTATAGGTCACGGGTTCTTTGATTTTATCTATGGCAACTAAGAAAGAGAGATAAAGTGGGGAAACTTTATCATATGAAAGCACAGAGGAGATGTCATGAATGGTTGAAGATCCTATTGAATTACAATAGTAATCTTGAAGATAAGCTGGCTTTTTAAGTCTCCTGTGTGATGACTGAACAGAAGGTTCAGCATCAATTGTAGTATCCGCAGAAGGCAAGATATCTACAGAAGATGTATGAGAAGAAGTCTCAACACCAGGAACAATGTCATTCACAGAAGCTTGTGTTGGTAACTGATCTTGAAAGAAGATAGAAGAGGAATAAGGAAGATCAGTACCAACAAAAGGAAAGAGCTCTTCGTGGAAAACTACATGACGAGATATAACAATAGAATTGTTCTCAAGGTCAAGTAGTTTATAGCCTTTGATTCCCGAAGGATAGCCAATGAAAACACACGCACGAGCTCTAGGGTCAAATTTAAGTCTGCCTTTGGGTGATGTAGAAGCATAACAGAGGCAACCGAAAGTACGAAGTTGATCATAATCAGGGATTTTGCCAGTGAGAGTTTCAAAAGGGGATTTATCGTCAAGAATGGGAGCAGGAAGGCGATTAATGAGGTGAACAGCAGTGAGAATGCAGTCACCCCAATATGGAAGTGGGAGATGAGATTGAAAAAGAAGAGCACGGGCCACATTGAGAATGTGTTGATGTTTACGTTCCACAACAGAATTTTGTTGTGGAGTTTCTGGACAGGAATGAAAAGAGAGAATTCCTTTTGATTGGTAAAGGGCAGTGAACTTGAGTTCTGGAGCATTGTCAGATCTAACCCCCTTAATCTTCCTATCAAACTGATTTTCTACCATTTCTATGAAACCCGGAAAGACAGTGAGAACATCAGATTTATTTTTAAGGAGATAAACCCAAGTGGCTCTAGAACAATCATCAACAATGGTTAGAAAGTACCTAAAACCATCATGAGTCGAAGTAGAAAAGGGACCCCATGTGTCTATGTGAAGAAGTTCAAAAGGAATTTTACTTGTGTGATTATGTGATGCAAAAGGAAGATGTTTTTGTTTTGATAAATGGCAAATATTACAATGAGAATCAACTTTATTCGACTGCTTAGAGTATGCTAGAACAGAGTGCATAGAATCAAGTTTAGATATAGACGGGTGTCCTAATCTCTTATGCCACAGATCTAGACTAGAAACAGCAGCAATGAAAACATTCTGTAAAGTACCTTGTGATGACAACGACTCTATATCAAGGAAGTAAAGGTTTGCCACTTCTCTACCCATTCCAATCATTAATTCCCGTGTAAGATCCTGAATACCACAAGAAGATTCATCAAACCAAACCCGACAATGTAAGGCTTTAGTAAGGCAACTGACACTGAGGAGGTTAAACTTGAACTGGGGAATATAGAGAACATCACTAAGAACTAGTTGTCTACCCAGTGCTATAGTGCCTATGCCAACAATACTGACCAGAACCCCATTGGGTAAAGAAATAGTGGTATTAGGGAGGGATTTGAAAGAAAGAAAAGAAGAACGTTGATGAGTAATATGGTTAGTTGCCCCTGAATCTATCACCCAAGCATTTAGAGGAGTGGTGTTATTGGTCAGAGAGCAGACATAAGGTTTAGTACTACCGGTAAAGGAACAATGAATAGAGGGATGAAAATTACCGGAGACAGGACATGTGGTTGATGAAGAAGGAATGGAAACTGAGACAGAGTGAACTTCTGGCGTAGGATGATTTGCTGGAGCTTGGAGCTTGTTGCTGAGAAAAGCGACTAGCTGCTGAATTTGAGTAGATGATAGGTCCTGTGCAGACAATTCAGCAGTTGGAGATGAATCAACGACAGCCACATTCGCAGACACAGAAGAAACCAGTGTGTCACTCTTTGGTGTTGGTTTCAGGCTATTGGGATAGCCATGTTTCTTGTAGCAACGATCAATGACATGACCAGGACGGTGACAATAGGTACAGTATGGCCTATCTTTCCTCTAATAACCGCTTGAAGAAGATTTTTGATTACCCTGGTCAGAAGGCTGAGAGACTTGGAAAGCATTAGGAGATACCAACACTGCAGATGATTGAAGGTGAGCAGCCCGATGACTGTCTTCTTGATCCAAAAGATTGAAAACTTCAGAAAAACTTGGAAGAACCTTCTTCATAAGAATCCTGCTTCTGATGTTTTCGTAATTATCATTGAGTCCCATAAGGAAATCAATAATCCGATTGGTTTCTCGCTCTGTCAGAAGATCTTCAATAGTGTGATTGGCATTCTGAAGGCTTGAGAGTTCCTCCCACAATGACTGAGTCTTTGTGTGATATGAGGAGAGATCCATACTGCCTTGTTGGAAAGAGTGAAGTTGATGCCGGAGCTTGTAGAGTCTTGGTAAGTTCGACTTGTGATAACGTGTGTGAAGATCTGTCCAAATGTCTGAGGCATTCTTGAAGTATAGTATACTCGTATAGATCTGTTTAGTGACACTATTCAACAACCAAGACTTGATCATACTATTGCAGCGACACCAAATCCTAAAATAAGGATCATTCTCTGAAGGTTTGGCTATAGAACCATCGACGAACCCTAGCTTATTCTTAGCTTCGAGACTAGTGGTCATCGCAATTATCCAAACATCATAGTTACTACCATCTAGAGGTTCCGCAGCTAAGATTAATCCAGGATGATCGGAACTGAGTAGATGATAAGGCGAATGAATATTATCAGGTGAATCAGATACCTAAAAACGAGCTACAGGTGGAGTGCGATCAGATCGAGTGAAAGGTTCACGATCTTGAGTTCCAGGAGCATCGCGAGGTTGATGAGAACCAGAAGGCATGTCGCGAGTCAACGGAGACGAAGGCGATTGCGATTCCGGAAGATCCGGTGACGAACGGCGAAACTTCGACTTGCAGTTACGTTTCCCCATTGAAATCTATCTCGAACTCTGATTGTCAAGAATGATCTGAAATTGAGCTGAGAAAGCACAAGGAAACGATGAGCGAAGCTTATCGCAGATGAGAGATGTGGAGATCGGGAATTTCCGGTGAGAATCCGGTGGCGGTGAGTAGAAGAGTAACGGTGGCGGAAGTTTGTTGGAGAACGAGCTCAGAAATGCTCTGATACCATATTAGTAAAATAAACTCATTCTCATTAAAAAATGTCAACCTGTACAATCAATCAGTATTTATACTCTATACAAACTCCTTGTATCCTATACAACTCCATTTACACGTATGCAATACATAATATAGGATAATATTCTCCATCATAGCAACACAGCCATTATTAAAGTCTAGAGAGCTTGCATGTATCCAAATGATCAATCACGCTTGAAAGCAGGTTTGAGATAACGAAAGTATACATAACTGGTTACATATTCAACGATTTCAGGACACGCGTTTTTCATCAAATATATCCATTTCACCCACGATGGCTCTTCTATGTATGTCTCTCCTCTACAAATACCATTGAAGATTCCTTTTGCACACCTACTCACTGGCTCCGTGAAGATAAAATCTGAACCATACTATATTTTTTAATCGAGCACACGAAAAATACATAATGGTTAGAATTAGTATCAATGTTTTATATGGTATAAAACAATGTACACATTTTGTTACTTACATTTTCTATATAGCGAGGACTGGTCATATCTGTTGCTACAAATCCCGGTAAAGCAATTGTTATTTTAATGTCGGGATTGAGCTCAACTCTTAATGTCTCAAAGAATTTTAATAAGGCTGCTTTGCTTGCCTACAACAATAAATCAAGTAATATCAATAGTTGATATCTCTTGTTTTTGATAAGTTTTAGGTTCATATTTTAGTTCATTATTATCATTTTAGGTTGCATTTAGGTCTTTATATTGCATTTGCATGCATAATTGCATTTGACAGGGTTTGGATTGCACAATTGGAAGTTTAAGGCGAAAATCAAGGGCTAAACTGCACATATGAAAGTTATGGGGTCAAAGCGTAATTATCCAGAAGCTTGAGGACCTGTCTTGCAAATTGAGCAAAACCCACCATTGAAGCTCACGAAGCTTTCTCTTCACCGGATCCGTTCGTTCCAATGACGATACTCGAGCACGGGCTCGACTCAGAACACGACGGTGAGTCTATTGACGCGTACCAAAGGCTCCGTTGGTGGAGCAAATCATCGGAGATGGAGACTCAAGGAAGGCGAGGACTTGGAGTGATGAGCACGAGCTCGGCCGTGGAGATGAGCCGTTAACGATGGTGAGGAGAAGCTCGAGTAGAACGAAGAAGAAGAGCTGATACTCGTGTTCGTGAAGGATCATAGCGGCTTGACGTAACCGGATAGCAAGGCCGCTACATTGATTTCCAAGCCCCTGCTCCATATCTGTATCATGTAGCGGGATGCAGTGGCCGCTACACAGAAGAAAAGTCACTATTGACCGGTTTATTCCGGTTTGACTTGGTTTATGGGATCAAACCAGCTCGAGTTTTTACCCTCTTACATATAGTTTTAGCCCCCAAAAACCCTAAGATATCTCATTTTCTCTCTAAAGACTTTGTTTTCATTGTAAAAGCTTGAATCTTTTGAATCATTTAAGGAAGTTCTTCACCTTATATCTTGTTTCTCTTGCTCATTTAGATGATTAACCTTGAATCTCACATAGATTTAAGGTTTATCATGGAGTTTATTGAGTAAACATTCTTAGATTCATGGGTTAAGTAGATTAGGGTGATTAGGTGAATGTTTAGGATGATTCTTGCTTGATTAACTTTGTTCTATGGCTTATTAGGTGATTTTAATGCTAGGTTAAGATTGGGAAATCTAATCTAGATCATAAGTAGTTTCACGCCCGGAAGGTGTTCGATGAAATGCTTGAACAACCTAGTATTGTCCTATACATGCTTGGCCAACGGGAGTTGTTGTCAAGATGTTTAGTGGTTAGTAGACTTGTGTTTTATGCATGCTTGATTGGGTAAGGCCAACGGGAGTTGATGTCTAATTCATGATTAGCATAGGGATTATTGTCACGGAAGTGGATTAGTCTATTTGAATGAGTTCTAGACCTATAGACTTGTTGATTGTTTTGTTTGATCATCCTAGATTGAATCTTAATCACCCGACATCGATGATCTTGCCCATGGATCTATCCTTAGCTATTGATTTAAAGTTTGATTCTTGCACTTGTTTCTTGTTTGAATTTGAGATCACATTGTTCATAATTCTAGGAGTTTAGTTTGTTACAAATCACCCATCTTCCCTTGTTTGCTTAGATTAGGAAATTTTGTGTATTCTTAGTGTTATAGATCACTAGTTCTCTGTGGATTCGATCCTAAAGTGCTGCATCGATATACCATTCGATTGTGGTAGCGTGCACTTAGGTTAATTGGCCTGTGGTAAAACGCAGAACATCAATAGTATGTAACTCTCTTTTTTTCTGCTCCATGTATATAAACTGGTCAAAGAAATTTTTATTTCTATCTTAAAATCTTACTGAGTAGACGCTTGCCACTGGCAAAGCTATATTTGCTGTACCAGATGCAATCACAATGACTTTTCCCTTGCTTTTTCGAAGATGTGGAATTGCAAAATAAGTGATGTATGTGGAGCCCCAAAAGTTGATGTCCTTAACATACACACAAGTGACAAGTTAGATGAAGCATGTCGCGTTTACATTGATTTCACGCTAAAGCATTATGTTCTTTTTTAACATAACCTAAATATTTTATTGTTTTTAATATTTTTATTAAAGTGTAGATACTAACGATATGGAGATAAAATTTTGTTTGCGTTTTAAATATATATAATATTTTCTATAAAAACTGTTTTTTTTTTGTTATGAACATATCTTTTAACGTGTGTATATTGAAGAAAACTATATCAAGTTCATGCTTGGTACTAATATCTAATCATTTTACTTAATTATAGGTTAGTGTGAATTTTGCAAATTAGACTTTAGGACTCACCATTATAGGATTAGCGTCTTGAATATGAATGTAATCTTCAAACAAAACGGTTTGAACTACTCCAGCATTGTTGATCAGGTGGTCCACTGTTTAGATATGATAACTTGATTAGAACTATAACCATGTAAATTAATTTGACCAAACAAAACAAAATAAGCTTTCGAACAATTCATTATTAACTGTAGTCTGTAGCATGGTTGATTTTCTAATTTTAACAGTTCGTTTATAGAATCATACATTATTTATTAATCCACAATTCGTCTATTGTTGGCCAAATAACTCAGTTATCTGGGGAGTTGTCCGGTTCAATGTTTGGATAAAGTTTAAAATCATTGGCCAGATATCAATATTGATAATCATAATATTGATCTATATAGGTTGCAATTTCCAATTATTTGAGTGCTTACGTTTACCGAAATGACGAATCGTCTCGTTAATTAACTTCTTGCAGTCCTCAGCCTTAGCAACGTCACCAGGTATGATGATGACATCACCAGATCCTAATTGACGTGATGTTTCTGCTACTATCTCAAGACGTTCTTCTCTTCGAGCAACGAGAGCCAAATATGCTCCTTTCTTTGCATACTCGTATGCTACATGCTTTTTTACAATCACATAAATAATGTCAACCAAACATGATTTCAGTTTATGTGTATCAATACATCTAGCTCTTGTTACTCGTTTTTTAAATGAATGATAATATATGATGATTTATGCATTGTTACAAATATCGACTGACAGTTCACAAAGAATATGGCTCTAGCTATCATCAAATAGCTACATTATTCTTTCTAAAAATAGTTTGTTTATATTTATCTTGTTGTACTTATATAACAAAAAATACAACATCCACAATATGTCAAAACGTCAAAAACAAAATCAAACAAATCAAATATAAATATATACCTATAAATACTGAAAATACAGATACATATCAATGTATAGTGAGCAAAACCTTATAGATTAAGATTACTAGTCTCCAATTACTTGGAATTGTAATTTACAAAAAAAAAAAAGTTACTAGGAATTGTCCGTTAAAGAATTCTAGGTAAATATTACAGAAATTAAAAACTAATAAAAGAGAAAAAGAAAAGGTTCACGTACGTAAGACAAAAACAAAACAAAATGAAACACGGTTAAAAAGCATTGCATCAAAAGTTGCTATTTGCTAACCTCTTGAGTAGCTTAAATTGTAGTAACATTTAGTAGTCTAAGAATTACTTCCAAGTAAAAAACACAGATAGCTAACCTCTCCGATGCCTGAGGAAGCTCCGGTGATTAGAACTACTTTTCCAGCTACGTTTTCGAAGACAAATTGCTTATAGAGAAACATCACAAGTTTGATCAAAAGATAAAATGGGTAAAAGAGGAAGAAAAAGATGATAGAAACAAGAGGTAGAAGGATATCTAGACTGGTGTGAAGTATATTCATGTTGTTCGTTTGCAGAACCTACTAGATAGCCTCTCAACTTGTTTTCTCTGTTAAAACATTCAAACTCAATTTGCTAGAAGCCTGAAGGCGAGGAATGATATTCCGTTAACTCTTTATAGGCAGTTGCAAGATGTGGAGATAGCGTACCTCTCAATCAGTTTATCATTCATTCAAATATAATTGAGTGCATGGATGGTAATCTAAATGAATGCTTTCACGTGTAGCAGTTTATGCATCTCATGCATTGACCTAAAAATGCGCCTGGATTTATTAAGATCGTGATGAATACTTTTTTTAAAGTTATTTTGTTAGCCAGGTAGGCCGAATCCAAGTAATCTCAAGGTGCGCAATATGGCCACAAGGTTTCTAACTGTGTCTTTTGGCCCAACCCGGGGTCTCCGGCAATTCACGCGCATGTATGTTTGCTTGTTTTCACTGGGATATAAATCTGGAAATGGTTTGAGTGTACTTATCTGAGTTGCAGCCTCGACCATCAGACCACTGGTACATAATTAGGGCATGTTTATTGTATGTCTCTTAGTAGGGGTTCTTAACTTTTCTAAAAAACGTTTTTTAGTTTTTAACTAAGAAAATCTAAGAACCGTCATTTAAATAAAAGACATAAGAGCCGTCTCTTAACCAAAAAAGAATTAAAAAAAAGAATCAAATTAATTTAAGAACCCTTACTTAAGAGACCGGGGACAAACATAACTTTTTTAGATCCTTTAAAAAATCTTCTAAGAGCTCAAGGGGATAATTAAATTAGGGTTTTCTTTTAAAAGTTTTTGTTTTTTCTTTCCACACTATAAACACCATTGAAGCACTTGTTGTACAAAAGGTTTTTTGATGAACACAATCTAGCTTTCATTCAAAAAAAAAAGGTTCTACTAAGAGTAATCGAACCTAGGGACTCATGGCCGTCGTCCTATAGAGATTTTGTATAAAACTTCACAAATCAATGATCATAGTATTTATAAAATACAGATGACGTCCCTAGTATTACGAATAAGAACAAATGCCAAACCTGGTTAAGCCGTTAAGGTGCATTACATAACTCTTAGGTCTTTCTCCATATAACGGACTTGGTCAAAGCAGCTACAACCTCCGCTGATCCGTTAATGTAAAAAGTCTACAAAAAGTTATATTGTAGCTAATTTGAAGTTCCATTGTGATAGGATGGCAATGTGGAATGTTGCAGTAAAAATTCATAATTAAAATGAAAATGATGAGATATCTATATAAAATTTCCATGCATGTGAGTACCAGTGCACTGCTCAAAATTTGAAAGAAATTTTGTTATTTTAATTTCTTGAAACGTAAATAATCATTTACTGTCCACGTGAATGATGGTTAGTTGTCATGAAACCTTGTTACAAAGTGTACGTCACGTTCTTACACATTTATAACCAAATGCGTAATATATTATCCAAAGCCACAAGGCTCAAGTTAACGAAGTCATAAACATAAACTACAAACTGTCCTCTCCAAGTGATAGTCTAAAGTTAGGAGAATTTTCAAAAATATCACTTTCCTTCTACACTTTTCATTTTTACTTTCATTAAACAGATATTTTCAAAATATCACTTTTTTAATGAGTAATTTTTTTAAAAATTAATTAGAATTCTAAATTTTACATTCCTAAACCTTACTCTCACTCTACACCACCCCTTAACTCTAAACTCTAAATCTTAGATTAATTAACCCAAAGGTTATTGTTGTGCTCAGGTTTTACCACTAAAAACCAACCGCAAGTGCACGGTAATGCGCGGTAGTACTTAGGGATCGAATCCACAAGGACCAAGGTTACACTATGGAACTTTGAGAGTAGAATTAAGCTAGAACAGATATGAGGGGTTTTGGTTTGTTCGGATTGTCACAATTGCTAATGATTTAAATTGATTTTATGATTTAAAAGGCGCTAGGCATTGGGTGATTCTCGGGAACACATTTACCATGAAACAAGTATTAATCAAGGGGTATGTTTTAGAACCGTTCTTGAACTCAAACAACTTTTATTAGTTTAGCCTACTCTCGTAGTACTAGACCCTATGTTATAGAATTCCAAATATCAACTCTCGCCATATTCAATATCCTAAACATGCATTCTTAGTAGGTTCGATATGTTCACAAAGTCTATAACAACAACTCTCGTTGGTTACAGAACTTTGCTCATCTAGATTCTTTTCGGGATTTTAACTATCACTTTTGGTGTGTTAATTTCCTATTAATCATGAACTAGGTGTACCTTCTAATTCAAGCATTAAGATTAATTTAGATGAAGAACCAAATGATTATTTTCCCTTGATTAACACATCAGTTTCAGTGATTCATGGATTCCCTTGAATCACCTTAGCCTAACTAGTAGATTACTCACACATGATAACTGAAACACAAGACATAATTGATTTCATAAAAGAGAATAGAGTAAAGGATTAAGAAAGCTTCTCTAGGAAGAGAAAGAGTTTCTCTTCAAGTATATGATGAACTTCAAACTTCAAACTTCAATAATAACTTCAAACTTCAATAACAGGAGCAAGAACTTAAACTAAGAACAAGAACAAAACTAAGATAGATGTAGAATAGATTGTGTTGTGATGGGATGATATTGAGATGGGATGCAACCCCTCTATTTATACACAGGTGAAGGCCTCCAAAAGCTCCAGACATAATAATGAAAGGGTGAGTTGGTGTGGTTGGTGAAGTAGAGTTCTTGGTGAAGTGGGATTGGGTTGGTGAAGTTGGTGGCCGCAGGACTCCAATCGATCGATTCATTTTTGGAATAAAAATGAATCGATCGATGCCAGTGAAGTTTGGTGGATTGGAGTTTGGCTCAATCGATCGATTGCATTGTGCAATCGATCGATTACTTTAGCACTTTTCATTCGCAGATTTGGAATCGATCGATTGGGTTTTATGGCAGAAACCCATCGATCGATTGACGTTGTGGCTCGTCTTTCGCTTGATCCGTTGTTCGTTTCTTGCTCTAACTCCTTCGGGTTGGTACGGAATTCTTCGGAAATCCAGTATGTAGTTGCCAATTGTTCCTAACGCGCTTTATTACCTATTTACCTGAAACACAACGGAAAACAAACGAATAACCGAGAAAAACATAATAAAACAGACAACTAAACACGTAAAGACCTAGATACATCAGTTATAGGTGTGTTTTTCTTCTTAAAAACAAAGATAAAAATGATTAAGGTATTTTTGAAAAGTGGTACAAGAAAAATAGTATTTTTGACAATTTCCCCTAATTCTCGAGTGAAATAAGGGATTTGCTGCCGAATACTTAGCTGCAATATTATCGATGTATACCACCAGAGTTGATGGGCATTTGAATCCAAGCTCAGACAGTAGTGATATCTCTTGATTTTGATGATTTTTAGATTCATATTTTAGTTTATTATTATCATTTTAGGTTGCATTTAGATCTTTATATTGCATTTGCATGTATAATTGCATTTGACAGGGTGTAGATTGCACAATTGGAAGTTTTGGGCAAATTCAAGAGGACTTTTATGCATTTTCGATAGTTTTGGGATCAAGTCATAATTAACCAAAAGATCAAGGACCAAAGGTGCAAAACAAGACAAATCCACCATGGGAGCTTCGTGCTCTCCTGCGACGAAGACAAAGGACGCGACGACGGCACGAGCTCGACCCAGAACACGGAGACCATGGCGGGAGAGAAGACACGAACCAGACCCCGTGGTGAAGAAATGATGTGGGTTGATTTGAGATGTGGAGGAGATGGCTTGGACCGGAGCTTGACGATGGCAAAGCTCGATCCGACGAAGAGGGAGCGCGGTGGCTTGGAGTGATGAGCACGAGCTTGGCCTTGTTTGGAGATGAGCAGATTACGAAGGATGAAGACGAGTGAAAGTCGAACGGATCGCAGCGGCTCGACGTAGCGGTGTAGCTTGGCCGCTGGCTCTGCACCTCCAACTCCCTGCTCCATATCTGGATGGTGTAGCGGCATGGGCAAACCGCTATGAAGAAGACAAGTCAAAAATCAGGTTGTTAACCGGTTTATTCTGGTTTAACCTTGGTTTATGGGATCAAACCAGCTCGAGTTTTGCCTTCTTACATATAGTTTTAGACCCCCAAAACCCTAAGATATCTCATTTTTTCTCTCTAAGACTTTGTTTCATATTGTAAAAGCTTGAATCTTTGATCATTTTTTAAGGAAGTTCTTCATCTTAATTCTTGTTTCTCATTCTCATAACATGATTAACCTTGAATCTCCCATAGATTTAAGGTTTATCATGGAGTTCATTGAGTAGACATTCTTAGATTTATGGGTTAAGTAGATTAGGGTGATTAGGAGGATGTTTAGGATGATTCTTGCTTGATTAACTTTGTTCTATGGCTTATTAGGTGATTTTAATGCTAGGTTAAGGTTGGGAAATCTAATTTAGATCATAAGTAGTTTCACGCCCGGAAGGTGTTCGATGAAATGCTTGAACAACCTAGTATTGTCCTATACATGCTTGGCCAACGGGAGTTGTTGTCAAGATGTTTAGTGGTTAGTAGACTTGTGTTTTATGCATGCTTGATTGGGTAAGGCCAACGGGAGTTGATGTCTAATTCATGATTAGCATAGGGGCTATTGTCACGGGAGTGGATTAGTCTATTTGAACGAGATTTAGACCTATAGGCTTGTTGATTGTTTTGTTTGAGCATCCTAGATTGAATCTTGATCACCCGATATCGATGATCTTGCCCATGGATCTATCCTTAGCTATTGATTTAAAGTTTGATTCTTGCACTTGTTTCTTGTTTGAATTTGAGATCACATTGTTCATAATTCTAGGAGTTTAGTTTGTTACAAATCACCCATCTTCCCTTGTTTGCTTAGATTAGGAAATTTTGTGTATTCTTAGTGTTATAGATCACTAGTTCTCTGTGGATTCGATCCTAAAGTGCTGCATCGATATACCATTCGATTGTGGTAGCGTGCACTTAGGTTAATTGGCCTGTGGTAAAACGCAGAACATCAATTTGGCGCCGTTGCCGGGGAACTAAGTAGATTTATCATTAGGATTTCAAATTTTCTTGAGACTAAGCTTTATTTTCTTATGTTTTGTTTTGTTTTGTATAGTTACTAACCTTTTAGTGTAGTTTTTGTTCTTTGTAGTGATGGCTTCAAGCTACTTTGAGAAGCCACAAGAAGAGGAAGACACATTTGAGGATGACACTGAAGATGATGAGCCATATATGGAGCCACCCTTTGATGAAAGTGTACTCACACCAGAACAAAGTGTGAAGGTGGATGAGCTTTGTGAAGAGAGCCCAACGTCGACAAGGAGTGACATGGCAGTGTTGCTTAGGCTAAACCTTATGCAACATCGGGCAATGCTAGAAGGAAGAGAGCTCACGAGTTTTGAGGTAAGGGATGCTCATCAGCTCAAAGAGGTATTTTATTGGGTTCCACCAACCCAACTAGAAGGTATATGCGATTCTACTTCTGAACTTCATTATTTTGAGGATAATTGCTTGCCTTGTGTTGAAGATATTGCCTATGATCTTAATTATCATGTGCTCATCAATGAATGTCTTGATCTGATATGTGAAACTAGGAAACTAGACGACTTGAGAGTAGAAAAGATCATTAGAGATTATTTTGAAGTTTGTTTTGACAAGAACTATCTTTGTACTTCAATTGATCTCGAAACTGACTTTTTGATGCTTGATGAATCTAGACCTCTTCTTGATTTAGCTGATCTAGGGTGCGAAACTGATATTGACAAAATAATAGAAAACCCTGAGATCGACATCGATCATGAGAATGAGAACATTGTGCTTTATTTGATTGATGGAGATAATGTTGACTACTTTGTTAAAACTTCGTTTGAACCAGTAGTTGATTTTGTGTTTCCACCAAATTCATTCGATTCTCATGATCATCTGAACCTCAAAGAGCATGTGTTAATCCATGTTATATCTTTAGTAATGCTCTTTGATGAAAAATCTGTCTATTTCCTATGGACAGTAGTGTGCTCCTTTGCATACTTTGTTTCTTGTATTTGTAGGAGAAGGACCAAAGGTGCATTGGCTCAACCTTTTGATTCCTATGACTAGCAAGCACAGAAAGTCAAGCTAGAGACTTAAAACAAGCGCGCTTGGGAGGCACTCCCATGTCTATCCTTTGTATATATTTTTATTTTTATTTTATTTTGTTCTAATGTGTTTGAATAAGTTTAGGGACAAGTTTGGGGGAGTTCTAAATCTTTTCAAGAGGGCATATCAAATGGTCAAGGTCACAACAAGCTCTCCTTCCTCATCCTCCTCCTCTCATCAAAGCCAACTCCAAGTAAGTGCATTCTACCCTTGTCAATACTTAGTTCATCATATTTTATTTTCCATTTCACCTCTCTTTCAAATTTATTTTCACACAAGAGACTGTGTGAAGTAAGTTTGGGGGAGAGTCTACTATCTCATATTGTGTTTTGTTTTGTTTACTTGTCATGCATCTCATGCATTGCATTGTACATACTTATTTGCATAAAAAAAAAACCTAAAAATTTAAAAATTTCGAAAACAACAAAAACAAGCATCTAGTTGCATCATTTGCACCTTTAGGATTGAGTTTAGAAGCATTTAGGTTGCATCCATATGCATAGGGAGCTGTGTTTTAAATTCCTTGCAAAGAGCGCATGTCTAGAACTCATCATGATACCCTAGCTAAACATATCAAGTAGCTTAAACATCTATTGAAAATCTTGTATGCTTCGAGCCTTGAAAACTCTACTTGAAACTTGTTGTGAGCTTGATATTGACTTGTTCTCTAAACCAACTCCAATCTTATTTGAGTTAATGAACGTAATTTATCTTGCTTATGGGCTTTTGTTGTGCTTGATCATGGTTACCTCACACACACTTGAGTTGGTCTTAATCCTTTCTACCAATCTTTGGCAACTCAAGTGGCCATCTTCACTTTGGATGGTTCACCTCACCCTTACCCTTACCTTTCCTTTAAGCCCTAGTCAATTTGATGAGTGAGGTCTTTTCTGAAAGTTTGAGATGTGCATAATGTTGAGAGTATTGGAAACGACAATGGTTGATCTTCATTACTTTCTAGCTTTGAGATCTCGCAATTGTGTAGCTAATAGGATGGTAAGGGAGTATTAAGTGTTTGATCTTGAAAGGTTGAGAAAAAAAGTGAGTGAAAAGAGTGAACTCAAAATTCTAAAGAAAAGATAAGATATTAGAGATCAAAGAAAAAAAAAAATCTTAGCTCAAAGAGTATAAAAAAAAAGAGTTGAGCTAAAGCTAAGAAAAATAGTGAATCCCTAATAGACAAAAGAAACAAAGAGTTCTAAAAGTGAGAGATTTTGGGATCTTTGAGTGAATGAAAGAGTGTTTGACATTGGGAATCAATGGTAGTAATTGTTTTGTGTCTAGGAAATGGGTAGAACAATGAGGATCAAACTTTGTATACATGAGTTGTTCTCTTTCTTAGATATATTATGCATAATGTCAAACTACTAGTTCTTGAGAGTAAACCACCATAAAAGAACTTGTAAACCCTCTTACTTCACCATCGCTTCAAGCCTTTCTCTCACCATGCCAAGTGATTAGGACCAATTGCCCATTTGCAAGAGTACACTTAAGACAATTGTTTAATGAATGTGAGAGTTGGTTAAGAGACTTGTTGATTGATGAGTGAGTAACTTGTGTAGAGATATTAGAGTTAGGATAGGCCTTGAGAAGCTAGAGTGTAATAGAAAAGATTGTTCATGCTATTTGCTATGTTTCTTTTAGGATATCATGTTGAAGGCTAGAAAGTGTCTCTTTTAGTCACTAGCTCCCATTTTTAGATATTTCCTTATCTTGTTCTTGAAAGTTTACTTGTGGACAAGTAAAGAGCAAGTTTGGGGGAATTGATATCTCTTGATTTTGATGATTTTTAGATTCATATTTTAGTTTATTATTATCATTTTAGGTTGCATTTAGATCTTTATATTGCATTTGCATGTATAATTGCATTTGACAGGGTGTAGATTGCACAATTGGAAGTTTTGGGCAAATTCAAGAGGACTTTTATGCATTTTCGATAGTTTTGGGATCAAGTCATAATTAACCAAAAGATCAAGGACCAAAGGTGCAAAACAAGACAAATCCACCATGGGAGCTTCGTGCTCTCCTGCGACGAAGACAAAGGACGCGACGACGGCACGAGCTCGACCCAGAACACGGAGACCATGGCGGGAGAGAAGACACGAACCAGACCCCGTGGTGAAGAAATGATGTGGGTTGATTTGAGATGTGGAGGAGATGGCTTGGACCGGAGCTTGACGATGGCAAAGCTCGATCCGACGAAGAGGGAGCGCGGTGGCTTGGAGTGATGAGCACGAGCTTGGCCTTGTTTGGAGATGAGCAGATTACGAAGGATGAAGACGAGTGAAAGTCGAACGGATCGCAGCGGCTCGACGTAGCGGTGTAGCTTGGCCGCTGGCTCTGCACCTCCAACTCCCTGCTCCATATCTGGATGGTGTAGCGGCATGGGCAAACCGCTATGAAGAAGACAAGTCAAAAATCAGGTTGTTAACCGGTTTATTCTGGTTTAACCTTGGTTTATGGGATCAAACCAGCTCGAGTTTTGCCTTCTTACATATAGTTTTAGACCCCCAAAACCCTAAGATATCTCATTTTTTTCTCTCTAAGACTTTGTTTCATATTGTAAAAGCTTGAATCTTTGATCATTTTTAAGGAAGTTCTTCATCTTAATTCTTGTTTCTCATTCTCATAACATGATTAACCTTGAATCTCCCATAGATTTAAGGTTTATCATGGAGTTCATTGAGTAGACATTCTTAGATTTATGGGTTAAGTAGATTAGGGTGATTAGGAGGATGTTTAGGATGATTCTTGCTTGATTAACTTTGTTCTATGGCTTATTAGGTGATTTTAATGCTAGGTTAAGATTGGGAAATCTAATCTAGATCATAAGTAGTTTCACGCCCGGAAGGTGTTCGATGAAATGCTTGAACAACCTAGTATTGTCCTATACATGCTTGGCCAACGGGAGTTGTTGTCAAGATGTTTAGTGGTTAGTAGACTTGTGTTTTATGCATGCTTGATTGGGTAAGGCCAACGGGAGTTGATGTCTAATTCATGATTAGCATAGGGGCTATTGTCACGGGAGTGGATTAGTCTATTTGAACGAGATTTAGACCTATAGGCTTGTTGATTGTTTTGTTTGAGCATCCTAGATTGAATCTTGATCACCCGATATCGATGATCTTGCCCATGGATCTATCCTTAGCTATTGATTTAAAGTTTGATTCTTGCACTTGTTTCTTGTTTGAATTTGAGATCACATTGTTCATAATTCTAGGAGTTTAGTTTGTTACAAATCACCCATCTTCCCTTGTTTGCTTAGATTAGGAAATTTTGTGTATTCTTAGTGTTATAGATCACTAGTTCTCTGTGGATTCGATCCTAAAGTGCTGCATCGATATACCATTCGATTGTGGTAGCGTGCACTTAGGTTAATTGGCCTGTGGTAAAACGCAGAACATCAAGTAGCGATTGAAACCAACAAACTGCTGATGTTGTAGAGGCAAGTAAACAACGAGCAACTCTAGTTTGTTTATTAAGAGCATGATTAATCTAGAGTTTTTGGGGTAAAGCTTTTAGCGGAATATAAAATACTGTTTCTTAATTTTTTAACTAAAAAGGTAAGAATTGGTTCTTAAATAAAGAATCCCGGGTTAATCATGATCTAAGGTTCATTCAATTGGATGACCAAGTAACAATCTAAGCTCTGGCGAAAATGAAGTCATCTTTACGTTCAGCTCAGTCTGCGAGAATATGATAGAGTCGGTTGGTTGTTGGCATGATGTGTAAGCCTTTTCAGTACCGGTCCTGAGATACAATAGACCACAAGCAATTTTTAAAAAATTGGCCACTTATATAAATTTTATAGACAAAAAAATTCTAAAAATGCTGATTTATATAAAATTTTTTTGAGGGCCGGAAGCTGGTGCTTGTAATGCTTCCCCTCATGGCCGCTACTGGCCTTTTTATTGGTTGGCCAACAAGATATTGAAGTTTTCATTCCAGTTTTCCGTCATTGATATATGCATGTGGAAACCAAGTTCCAATTCTTCATTTTTGTCCTATGCAAATTGCAATAATTAACACTCCATCCGCTGTTTCTAGTTGATATATGTTTTAGAATTTCACACATATTAAAAAAATATGTTAAATTTTGATTAAATGAATTATTGTTTTTATGATTAGTTATTTTTCATAATTTTTAACAAGTCAAAATTCAATAAACATAACAATGTTTTCAAAGTTTATAATTTATCATTGTTACGTTACGTGCATTAAAAACAAGTTTTTCTAAAATATGGATTATTCTGAAAGAAAATAGAGTAACTCTCAAAATACAAATTCCATAATAGGAACAAACACATTATTAAAGTCTAGAGAGCTTGCATGTATCCAAATGATCAATCACGCTTGAAAGCAGGTTTGAGATAACGAACGAATACATAATTGGCTACATATTCAACGATTTCAGGACACGCTTTTTTCATCAAATATATCCATTTCATCCACGATGGCTCTTCTATGTATGTCTCCCCTCTACAAATACCCTTGAAGATTCCTTTTGCACACCTACTCACTGGCTCCGTGAAGATAAAATCTGAACCATACTATATATTTTAATCGAGCACACGAAAATTACATATAGTTAGAACAAGTATCAATGTTTATACGGTACAAAAAATATACAAATTTTGTTACTTACTTTTTCTATACAGCGAGGAGTGGTCATATCTGTTGCTACAAATCCCGGTAAAACAATTGTTATTCTAATGTCCGGATTAAGTTCAACTCTTAATGTCTCAAATAATATTAATAAGGCTGCTTTGCTTGCCTACAACAATAAATCAAGTAATATCAATAGTATGTAATTGTTTAGCCCTGTCTCAAAAAAAATGTAATTGTTTAGCCCTGTCTCAAAAAAAAATGTAATTGTTTAGCCCCAAGTAACTCTCTTTTTTTCTTCTTCATGTATATAAACTGGTCAGAGAATTTTTTATTTCTATCTTAAAATCTTACTGAGTAGACGCTTGCCACTGACAAAGCTATATTTGCTCCACCAGATGTAATCACAATGACTTTTCCTTTGCTCTTTCGAAGGTGTGGAATTGCAAAATAAGTGATGTATGTCGATCCCCAAAAGTTGATGTCCTTAACATACACACAAGTGACAAGTTAGATGAAGCATGTAGTGTAAAATGATTAGATATAGATAATATTTTATGTGAACTGTTTTTTTTTTGTTATGAACATAGCAATTTAACGTGTAAAATGAAGAAACTATGGGGGCGATTGGTTCGAGTGTAGCTGTAGAAATTTTACTGTAGAATTTAGTTTGTAAGATTTTTTGATGTAGCTGTAACTGACTTGGGAGGTATTAGCTGTAACTAATATCTAATCATTTTACTTTTTTTTTCTTTGTTAACCAGGAGGTATGTGGGTCTTCGGCCCAAATAGTCCCTCTAGATCCGGAACCAGCCTTTACTAATACCATTTATGGCGTAAAGCAATCTTTCCACGGTGGATCGAACCCAGAAGCACAACATCACCAACGATTGCGCTTAAACCAACTGGGCTGCCACATCCGTGGTAATCATTTTACTTAATAATGGGTTAATGTGAATTTTGCAAATTAAAACTCACCATTATAGGGTTAGCGTCTTGAATATTAATGTAATCTTCAAACAAAACGTTTTGAACTACTCCAGCATTGTTCATCAGGTGGTCAACTGTTTAGATATGATAACTAGATTAGAACTATAACCATGTAAATTAATTCAAACAAGCAAAACAAAATAAGCATTCGAACAATTCAATTATAAACTGTACCATGGCTGATTTTTCTAATTATAATAGTTCGTATATAGAATCATACATTTTTTAAAGTTTATATGATATTAATTAAACCATTACTAGGATACTATCCGCATGAAAACGCTGAATATGTTTTTTAGTTTTCAAAATCGATAAAAAATTCTGCAATTGTTTGAGTTTGTTGATAACGTGGGTTCCGACTCTACATTCATTTTTGACAAATATCTATTATATTAATAATTTGAGTTTAATAACATATTTTGTTTTTATTTATGCTCATTAAACTATTTATTGTGCAGAATAATCCAACATATTTAAACTATTTTTCATTCTTCTTAAAAACATTTTTAGATATCTATAATAAAATAAAATGTAAACCATATTTATAGGGTTTAATAACTAAAATAATAATATTTTATTTTTGACAATTTTGAATTTCAAATATTAGATTGGGAGAATATATTTCAGAATATCAATAGATAGAATTTTGATTGGTTAAGGTAAAATATCAAATAAGATATATTAATAATTTAGGATTGGTCCAACATAGAATTTTAGATGGTAGATAAAAATAAGACTCTAAATTCATAGAGTAGATATAATTCTATTTAACCATAAAATTTCATTTTTATGTTTTTTAACAATATTTATATTAGACTGATTTAAACTAGAATCTGATTCAAAAAAACTAATTCGGTGTAACAAACTCAATATAAAACATAGTTGATTGAGAATTCTTAACACCTCAAAAACGTTTGTACGTGATTATGTTATTTTTTATTGTATATGTTTAATTAATAAATTTATCATGTACACAAGATTTTGTTTTGAATTAGCAAACTCCACCAAAACACTATAAAATTACTAAAATTCTCTTCAAATTCAAAATATAAAATACGTAACTCTTACTTATTTTCGTAGATATTTTCAGTTACATTAGTAGAATCTGTTTTGTATTTTAATTAAAAAATTAGGTTTTTAAGTTTTTCAAAAATAAAAGAATATAAGATCATGTAGATTATGAATATACTGACAAAATGGAGTTTTGAATTGTTGAAGAAGAGGAATATATCAAACTTGATTATAATAAACTAAAAATATGTTGTTGAAGAATGTTCCAAAGATGTTAAAGTGACAAACCCAAAATATATTGATGGAAACTTTTCAAAATTTGATTGAACTTTCTTATTTTTTTTATCATATTAATAACGATTAAACTACGTTATTTGTGATTTTAGATTTTAATTAAAACTTTACGATGCCATCTAAAAAATAAAGTAAATGATGATCAAGAGGACCAAAATTAATTGATGTAATTTGTTATAAGTTTAGTTTTGTTATCAATAATCTATTATAATGTTTTATTTTTTTAGTTTATTTTGGATTTAGAGATTAATTTTATTATTTACATTAGACATTAAATACTTAAGGATCTTAAGTCTTTGATATATTTTATTATATATCATAACTTTTAACTTGCTACATAATTGTTAAACAGTTTAAATTGTTTTTTTTTAATTATGTATATGAAATAAAAAAATTTAAGTATTTTCTAAATATTTTTTTAAAACATAAAATGTCTCTTAAATTTTCAATAACTAATATATAATCATATAATAAACTAATTTATTTATTAAACCACGGTTTGTCTGCGGTCGACATAATAGTTCAGTAATCTAGAAAGTTGTTCGGTTCGGTGTCTATGTCGAGTTCAAAAACATTGATCGGGCATCAATATTCATAATCATAATATTGCTATATGTGATGTAGGTAATTTCCAATTGTTTGAGTGCTTACTTTTTCCGAAATGAAGAATCGTCTCATCAATGAACTTCTTGCAGTCCTCGACCTTAGCAACGTCACCAGGTATGGTGATGACATCAGCAGATCCTAATTGACGTGATGTTTCTGCTACTATCTCAAGACGATCTTCTCTTCGATCAACGAGAGCCAAATGTGCTCCTTTCTTTGCATACTCGTATGCTACATGCTTTTTTACCAACCAAACAAAGCACGATCGCATAATTAATCATCTCAGTTAATGTGTATCGATACATCTCGCTAGCTCTTGTTACTCGTATTTTAAATGAATGATAATATATGATGATTTATGCATTTTTACAAATACGACCGACAGTTCACAAAGAATGGCTCTAGCTATCATCAAATAGCTACATTATTCTTTCTCAAAATAGATTACTTATATTTATCTTGTCGTACTTTGTGACAAAAATACGAAAAAATATCAAGTAAAAAAAATAGGCCTATAAATCACTAAAAGTACAGAACATATCAATGTATAACTGATGAGTCTGGTTAGATCCTCAAAATTTATAGAACATCCAAAAATTACACCACACCTTGGAACTTGTAAAATACAATAAAATAATCACTTAGCACATATTCAGACGTTATATAGTGAGCAAAACCTTACAGATTAAGATTTACTAGACGCTAATTACTTTGTAATTGTCCGTTTAAAAAAATTCTAGGTAAATATTACAGAAATTAAAAAATAATAAAAGAGAAAAGTAAAAGTTCCACTACGTAAGCCAAAAAAAAACAAAATGAAACATGGTTAAAAAGCATTGCAACCAAAAGTTGCTAACCTCTTGAGTAGCTTAACTTGTAGTAACATTAAGTAATCAAAGAAATTAATTCAAGTAAAAAACAAGAAATAGCTAACCTCTCCGATGCCTGAAGAAGCTCCGGTGATTAGAACTACTTTTCCAGCAACGTTTTCGAAGACAAATTGCTTATAGAGAAACATCACAAGTCTGATCAAAAGATAAAATGGGTAAAAGAGGAAGAAAAAGATGATGGCAACAAGAGGTAGAAAGATATCTAGACTGGTGTGAAGTATATCCATGTTGTTCGTTTGCAGAACCTACTAGATAGCCTCTCAACTTGTCTTCTCTGTTAAAACATTCAAACTTAATTTGCTAGAAGCCTGAAGGCGAGGAATTTTCGTTAACTCTTTATAGGCAGTTGTAGGAGCTGGAGATGGCGTACCTCTCAAATAAACCTTCAATCAGATTCATTCAAATAATATTTGAGTGCATGGAAGGTAAACTAAATGAATGCTTTCACGTGTAGAAGTTTATGCATCTCATGCATTGACCTAAAAATGCGCATGAATTCATGATCGTGATGTTGGAGATAAACATGAAGTTAACTTGGAGCCCAAGTTATAATTATCTTATGGATAATGATGATAAAATATAGTAATGTTAATCCCTAAGAGTTTAGGAGGTTTTTCTATATCTATATAAGATGCAATGAGTATTGCATATGTGTGTGACGAGTCGTGAGAGTTTTTTGTGTGAGGGTTTAAGTTTTTTCTGAGCAAATTTCTTAAACCTAATAAAGAGAGTTCTTTATATTGTGTTCTTAAACAAACCTTGAGCTTATAAATGGTATCAGAGCAGGGTTCGTTAAACGTTGCTCCTCCGAGCACCCAAGGCGGGTAGTGAGGACCTCATTGTGGTGGCGATGTTAGGCGCGGAGTCGAGTCATCCATTGAGTGGAGACGAGGTGTCTTGCAACGGGATGTTACTTCGCCAAGCTCCCGAGTAGTGATTTGGCTGGATAATAAATCGGCAATTGCACTAACCAAAAACCCAGTCTTCCATGGACGGAGCAAACATATACACAAACGATATCACTTCATCCGTGAATGCATTGAGAATGAGCAGGTTGATGTACAACATATTCCAGGAACAGAGCAAAGGGCTGATATTCTTACTAAAGCCTTAGGAAGAATCAAGTTCAGAGAAATGAAAGACCTTGTGAGAATACAAGACATTGAAGAAGCTAACTTCAAGCTTAGAGGGGAGAATGTTGGAGATAAACATGAAGTTAACTTGGAGCCCAAGTTATAATTATCTTATGGATAATGATGATAAAATATAGTAATGTTAATCCCTAAGAGTTTAGGAGGTTTTTCTATATCTATATAAGATGCAATGAGTATTGAATATGTGTGTGACGAGTCGTGAGAGTTTTTTGTGTGAGGGTTTAAGTTTTTTCTGAGCAAGTTTCTTAAACCTAATAAAGAGAGTTCTTTATATTGTGTTCTTAAACAAACCTTGAGCTTATAAATGGTATCAGAGCAGGGTTCGTTAAACGTTGCTCCTCCGAGCACCCAAGGCGGGTAGTGAGGACCTCATTGTGGTGGCGATGTTAGGCGCGGAGTCGAGTCATCCATTGAGTGGAGACGAGGTGTCTTGCAACGGGATGTTACTTCGCCAAGCTCCCGAGGTGGGATAGGCTGGGAACTTTCATGAGATGGCGAGAGGCGCGGAGTCAAGTCATCAAGTGGAGGGAGACAAGAGTTGTCTCGTATCATCCAAACGAACGATCAAGAGGAATTCTCCCCGTGCACGAGGACGTGCACATTGAAGGGTGGTGGAGAATGTCACGCACCGTTTTCAGATGGACGGTTCGTGACCACGGGACGCGCTGCGTGTAGGATCATCATGACTGGGGCAGGGGCGTGCTCCAGGGAAGGGGCGTGCAGGACAAAGGTTGGATAGACCCTTTGGAGTTCAGGCAGACCGACCCGGAAGAGTTCGGGGTATCTGTCGCTGATCGAGGATCTGACTTTGAAGAAGGGACTAGGCCATCCCTGCACAAACTGGTCGGGTACTGGAGCTGTACCCCTGATGAGCCCGAGGCAGGGCGAAACCAGTCGGAAATGATCCAAAGTATGAAGGCTGGCTCGACTAAACAGAGGTGTTGTCGAGCGCCGCACGGTCTTCGAGGAAAAGCCCGTGACACGTGATGTATACTTTTTTACTTATTTTGTTAGCCAGGTAGGCCGAATCCAACTAATCTCAAGGTGCGCAGTATGGCCGAAACATCCTAGCCACAAGGTTTCTAACTGTGTGTTTTGGCCCAACCGCGGGTCTCCGGCTATTCACGCGCATGTATGTTTGTTTTAAACTGTATAAAGATTCTCTATAGAACGTAGAAGGGATTGCATCAATACTTTCAAAAAATTTAAAAATGAAAATGATGAGATATTTATATAAAAGTTCCATGCATGTGAGTTGCATTGCAATGCTCAATTTTGAATTCTTTTTTATTTATTTGAACTTCTTGAAACGTAAATAATCATGTACTGTCCACATGATTTAAGGTTAGTTGTCGTGAAACCTTACTACAAAGTGTAAGCTACACCTTCTTACACATTTATAATCAAATGCATAATGTATTATCTAAAACCACAAGACTCTGTTAAGTTAAACCTAAAATTAATTAGTAATAAATAAATCGGTTAATATATTTTATATATTACTAAATATCTCTTCTAATTATCGATATGAAAGAGTTTGTGTCTAATATGCTCAAGTCAAGGAAGTCATAAACAGACCCACGTCTCAAAATCTCGATTTTTCTATGGTTTCATCAAAATCAAAAATATTTATAGAAAGCTTTTATATAGTATCTACATCGATCTTATAGGCCTCTGAAAAAAAAAAACATTAAGGTAAAAGAAGTAGATTTAAATTCGTGTCAGAAGATTAAATCAAACACAGTAAAGACATTAGTGGAGTTTATTAAGTTTATTGAATTGCTTGGTTATATTTGGTATAATAACTCAGAATGCATATAGAGAATACAAAGAAAACTAAGGAAAGGTAATATAAGATTCAAGAGGAAATCATGTGTGTATTATGTGTTGTCCATCAAGACTGGACCGATACAGATTCAAAATTAGCACGACGTAGTGGCTTTGTAATCTAGCACGAGGTAGTGGCTTTGTGAGGCATCGAGGAGTTGATATGCATGAGAAACTCTAAGCTGTACCATTTGAATGTAACAACAAACTGCTGATATTGTAGAGGCAAGTTAACGATATTTTGCTCCCGTTGAAATTGGATGACCAAGTTACAATCTAAACTTGGTGAAAACGTAGTCATCTTACTTTCAGATCTCTCTATGCATCTGTGAGAATCTGAAGAATTGGTTGGTCGTTGGCATGATGTGTAAGCCCTGCTACTGGACAAGATTTGACTTTAACAAAAGGATTAAATGTGAGTAATCAATTTTGGCTTTTGTGTGGAACCCTTTGCTGCTGGACAAGATTTGCAACTTACAATTTTCCAATCAAGATTAGGTTTGATTTAAATATGCATTGCTTAGACAACCCAGTAGTTATATATAAGGTGAGAGTTCTTTTGAATTTTGTAGTAGCCACGTTTCTCAGAAGATAATGTATTGGATTAGCTATCAACTCAATGAAGCTTATATTAAACATAGTGGACACACGAATGGAGTAATCGTTTAGTCGTAGCTAAAAATATCCCATCCGACTAAGTGTCGCTGCTTTTGTCATCCCCCTTAAGAAGCAAAGCAAGTGAAAAGAGTCATAAAAGTTTCTCAAAACCAAAGCATTAATGCATATAGTTAATATGGCATGTGTTGAGTAGACAGAGAGAAAGGCAAGGAAGGGAAAGCTAACCTTACCTCTTTCTGATGTCGTATTCCTTGATGTTAGTAGTGTATATATATATATAAACTCTTTGAACAATAGTCAAAATCTCTTAGACATTATTTGTGAAGTGATTTGCATATGCGTCGTTACCACATTCATTTTCAACAAAACAAAGATGACATGTCTTTGAGAAAATATGACATGACACTAGCTTAATTGTGACATGTACAAATTTTCTTATAAAATTGTTTATTTTTTGGTAAAAAAATTTAAATATGATAATGACTATTAACTTATATATCATCATTAATGTAAACTTTCTATATAAATATTTATTTTATTAACACTATTAAAATATATTAATTACTAATAATTCATATATAACTATTAAATTAATATATAGATCATATTAATAAAACTAAGGTAAATATAATTACGAAATTTATTTGTGTCAACTTATATATCATATTTTCTGTAAATATATACAATGTACTAAAATTAATTACAAGTATTCAAATACATAACTACAACAACACTAATCAAATATATTTTTGATAGTCAAATTATTAACATTTTATTTCTTGGATCATTGTAATAATTAAAATTGATTTTTTCTCACTTTAACATACCTTAACTATAACAAAAAATCCAAAATATATTATTATTTATATTATATATATAACTAGGTGATTAAAGATATATTTAAAATAATTATTAAATATAATATAATTTTTTATATGTAATTTTAACTTTATTAAAAAGTTAAAAGAAAACCGAATTAAATGGTTAAACAAAATCAATAGAAATAAGATTACAAAATTGTATTAATGATATTTTTAAACTATTAAATTTAAAATATAATAATGATGATGTCTTAATGTAAATTATATTTTAAAATAAAATATTTTCTTAAAATAATTATTTTTGTGCATGGCGCAAGAAAACACCTAGTTTCAGTGAACAAAATTTGTAATTGATATTACAAATTAAATACTCATATTCTTTATATATTTATGAAAACAATATATCTATCAAAGATGAAGGTTGTCTACCGAATACTTCAGATGAATAGTTCAAATTTATAGCAGATGTTGCAAAAAAAAATATGTAATACAAATATAATTTAATGAATTCTTAAAAAAATTATTGATTACTGAGTGCCTAATTTTGAAATATTTAAACACAATAAATAAACTATCTAATGAAACTTTAACTATGTTTACATGTACATGTGTCAAAATGGGTTAAAAGTAATGGTTTTATCCAAACCAAACCAAACCATGGATCCTAATGGATCAAAATTTGGATAGTAATGGATTAATGGTTTTGATGGGTTAGTGGATTTAATGAGTTTTGATTGAAATGGTTTGGGTTTTGATGGGTCAATGGATTATCCAATCCAACCCATTTATTTGACATTAACTATTTCTCTTATTTTTCTTCGGCGATTCATTCCAACACAAGTTTTCTATCTCTTTTTATTTTCATTCTTCTTCCACTTGTTTATCGACACAATCGATTGCTTGTTAACACAAGTTTGGGTCAACTCGGTAAGTCTCTAATCACAAAATAGTCTTCTGTGATTTCGACTATCAACATAGTTTTCAATCTAGGTTTGGCATAATATGTTCTGAAAATTTGATGAATTTAGGTTTTGAGTTCTGGATTTGGGTTTCTGAATTTATTAATGATTTTAAGTTATGGGTTTGGTTCTAAGTTATTACTTTGATTTGGGTTTGGATTTTTAAGAGATAAATTATGTTTTTTGGTGCTAGATTCCATAGAATCCATGAGGCTTTCTTAGTGTTCTGCATTTGATGCTTGAGTTCTGAAACGGTTTCCACCTATGAAGCGTGAGTTTGAACACTACAAAAGATAACAAAGGTGTATTGATTTAGGCTTACTAGATTGTTGAAATGGAATCTTGATTGTCGTTTGAAACTATTTAGTAGCTCTCGAGATCTGAGCTGATTAGGGAGATGGAAATGTAGGATTCATGTACCTTTTTCTGACGAAGGTTATCCACTTTGGAGATATGTACATCTGTGTGACTGAATGTATCCACTTTAGAGATAGAAATGTAGGATACATGTACCTATGTGTGATGAAAGCTGTCCACTTTGGAGTCATAAATATAGGATTCATGTACTTTTGTGTGACGTAAATTGCATTCTTGATCTGGTTTCTTTGTATTTGTGGAACACCTTGTACCCACAAGGTGAGTCCTTTCCACTCAAGAAAATATTATTAAACTTCCACTTATATCAAGTGGACTTTACATCTTTATTTGGAACACTTTGTAGCAGCATATTTGATTTTTTTAGCTTAGTATTTTTCTTGATGAGTGTGAAAAATAGATTGTTGGCGTTGAATACTATTGTGACAACCACAAATTACTGTTGACTATTTTTTTTATGTTAACTCTCTTGATGATGACAACTACAATAAGCTTTGATTTCATATTGTTGTCTCAGGTTTACTTGTGAAAATCTCTTCTTGAAACGTGTTTCTTTTTGGTTCTTCTGTGTTTTAGAGAGTGATAGATGAAGAAATGGATCTTATGTACACAAGGAGGCATTGATCAAAGATTACTGCTATTTCTCCACTTGATTTTATATGTTTTGATCATGAGGCTTAGTATCAGCTTATCTTTTGTATTGAGTTTTGGTCTTATATGTTGCTATGCCTTTGTATTGAGTTGACTGATGACTGATAATGTCTTGTTGATTGTTTGACAAAGCTCTTATTATGATGCTTTGGTCGATGAAGTGCATAAGTGATATTAATTGGTGTATGACTAACTTTGTTGGACTTGATACGTGTGATGACTAACTTTGTTAGAGTTCTTATATTGGTTAAAAATACTCACGAGAATGACTTTAGTTTGTTTTGACTTTATTTGGTTGGTTGTTTTGTCTAACAGAGTAGTTTCCATGTTTTGTGTTTTTTACAGAAAGTATATTATTAAAGACAAAGACAAGAATAATTGGATGGATATGGTCACATGATGTTTCTTTTAAAGTAAATACTCTGTTTTAATTTTATATTTTATAAATTTATAAGTTTTGTTTTTTCTCTTCTAAATTTGCATAACCATATTTTAAACAGTGTTAATAATATTTTTATTTGAAAATTTTGCATACTTATTTTTTTATTTTATTTAATTTGTAATATTGATACTATTTAATAATGAGTCAACTCATTAAAACCATTAACATATTAATTTAAATGAGTTATGAATTGATCCAAATCATTAAGTAAATGGATTGAGTTTATCCATAAACCATTAACTAAATGGTTTATATGGATATGAGTTGGTTTGAGTTGGATTATCCATTTTGACACCTCTATTTACATGTAAAAGATATTTAAATTATAAAATTAATGATTTTCAAAAAAAAAAAATTTATATTCCTCAAAACATTTCACTCTATGTTATCAAATATGATTACAAAAATTATTGAATGTGTTAGTTACAAAAACGTGTTCCTCATGTTGGACGGCATGGACGGCGTGGACGGTGGCCGTAATCAAAGAAAACGGCTTGGTGATTTGTCAACAATCGTGAGCTTCACCAACCCCAAGCTTCTCCTATAAATACCCAAGGTGAAGGTGAAGAGAGAGCCATCTCAAAATCATAAAGTAAAGAGAGAGCAAGAGAAGAAGAGAAGAAAAAGAAAGCTAGTGAGAAAAAAAAAGAGAGAATTTTTTTTTTTGAAATTAAAAGTAATTTTTTGAGTGTATTTGGGATCGGGTGTGAGTTGAGAGCTTGTAAAAATTTCTCGGTGATAATAAAAAGATCGGTAGCAGGTCCCGGAGACGTAGGCACGATTGGCCGAACTCCGTTAACAATTTTGTGTGTTTTTCTTCCCGCTCCCGCAAATTCTGATTTTCCGCAAGGAAATTTGACCCGATATTTCCTAACAACTGGTATCAGAGCTTGAGTTACGGGGATCGGTCAAAAATTTGTCGGGTTACTATTCACGTGAATAGTGAATTTTGTCGGTAACATCGGTTCATCGACGGAGGTGTTTTAAACACGGTGGTTTCAGAAACGATGGGAGGCGAAGATGGTTCGGCACACGGTATCGGGAAATTTGATGGTACAGACTATGCATTTTGGAGAACGCAGATTGAAGATTATCTGTACGGAAAGAAGCTCCATCAACCGCTGAGCAAGAAGCCTGAGAAGATGGATCAGGATGAGTGGGAGCTCCTTGACAGACAAGTTCTGGGTGTTATAAGGCTAACACTGTCGAAGAACGTTGCTCACAACGTTGCGAAGGAGAAGACCACGGAAGGGCTCATGAAAGTTCTCTCGGATATGTATGAGAAACCTTCAGCAAATAATAAGGTATTTCTCATGAAGAAGCTCTTTCATTTGAAGATGGAAGAAGGTGGCCTGGTTGCCGCACATGTGAACGAGTTCAACACGATTGTCAACCAACTGTCATCCGTTGAAATCGAGTTTGATGATGAAGTGCGCACATTGATCCTGTTGGCATCTCTGCCAAATAGTTGGGAGCCGATGAGGGCAGCGGTTAGTAATTCTGTCGGTACTCAGAAACTTAAATTTATGATGTTAGAGATCGTATCCTTGCTGAGGAAGTTCGAAGGATAGACTCTGGGGAGACATCCACGAGCTCTGCTTTCAACGTAGAAAACAGAGGACGAAACCTAGACAGAAGTAACCGGAGTAAAGGCAGATCGAAGTTAAGGAATGGATGGGGTCAGTCCAAGTTCAGACAGCCTACTGAGTGCTGGAATTGTGGAAAGACAGGCCACATTAAGAAGAATTGCCGGGCACCACCTAAGAAGGAAGACAACAAGGGAGGCGGAGCTAATGCAGTGACACGTGAAATTGCTGATGCATTGGTAGTGTCTGTTGATTCCTCGAGGAAAAGTGAAGCTCGTGATGTAGCTACAAACAACACCAAAGCATCAATCTCCTATGTTGATAGCCCAGTCGATTCATGGGTTCTTGACTCAGGAGCGTCATTCCACACTACACCGCACCAAAACATTATGGAGAATTATGTTGCGGGAAATTACGGAAAGGTATATCTTGCTGATGGATTACCTTTGGACATAGTTGGTATTGGAGATATCAACCTGAAGATGTCAGATGGACGTGTGTGGAAGATTACGAAGGTTAGACATGTACCCAAGTTGATGCGAAACCTGATCTCGGTAGGTCAACTTGATGATACGGGGCATGATGTAAATTTTGGTGGTGGAGCCTGGAGAGTCAGGAAAGATTCCATGGTGGTAGCTAGAGGTCATAAAAGAGGCACTCTTTATATGACGGCGAGTTATCAAGACACTGTTGCTGTTGTCGAGAATGCCAAACAAACCAAGTTGTGGCATTGTAGGTTGGGGCACATGAGTGAGAAAGGGATGAAACTCATGGTGGAAAATGACGCTCTTCCGGATCTGAAGACGGTGGATCATCAGATGTGTGAAAGCTGCATCCTTGGGAAACAGAAACGAGTTAGTTTCTCTAAAGGAGGAAGAGAGCCAAAATCTGAGAAGTTAGAGCTGGTGCACACTGACGTGTGGGGACCCGCTCCTGTTGCATCGCTGGGAGGTTCGTACTACTATGTGACCTTTATTGATGACTCCACAAGGAAGGTGTGGGTCTACTTCATGAAGAACAAGTCTGAAGTGTTCTCGGTTTTCAAAAGATGGAAAGCCATGGTTGAGATTGAGACGAATCTCAAGTTGAAGTGTCTAAGGTCTGATAATGGTGGTGAATATATCAGCGACGAGTTCAAGAGATACTGCGCTGATGGTGGGATCAAGATGGAGAAGACTATTCCCGGAACGCCTCAACAGAATGGAATAGCTGAAAGGATGAACCGGACCTTGAATGAGCGAGCAAGGAGCATGAGATTGCACTGTGGATTGCCTAAGACGTTTTGGGCAGATGCAATCAGTACCGCAGCCTTCTTAATAAACAGAGGACCATCGGTGCCGTTGGGATTCAAGATCCCTGAAGAAGTTTGGAGCTGCAAGAAAGTAAACCTTTCTTATCTAAAGGTATTTGGATGCTTAGCTTATGTTCACATTGACGATGCTGCGAGAAGTAAACTTGACTCCAAGTCTAAGAAGTGTTACTTCATCGGTTATGGTAACGAGGAGTTTGGTTACCGGTTTTGGGATGATGAAAATCGAAAGATCATCCGCAGCAAGAATGTTGTGTTCAACGAAGAAGCGTTGTACAAGGATAAGCTAAAAAGGCTCAGAGAGGAAAGAGCCAGAAGTTGTTGACCTAGGAGATATCGTGACACCGGAGTTGCCACATGATACAACAACAGAAGAAGAAACCTCTCAAGAAGAGAGTGGTGAGGCTGATGATTCTGAAGTGGTCCCGTATACACCAGTCACAGAGTTACGACGGTCAAGTAGAATCATCAGAAAGCCTGTAAGATTTTCTCCATCGCTTAACTACATTCTACTCACAGATAGAGGCGAGCCTGAATGTTATGAGGAGGCTATGCAAGTTGATGAGTCGATCAAGTGGGAGCTTGCAATGAACGACGAGATGGACTCATTGTTATCCAATCACACGTGGGAGTTAGCAGTTTTGCCTAAGGGGAAAAAGGCACTGCATAACAAGTGGGTCTACCGAATAAAAGAAGAACCTGATGGGAGTAAGCGCTATAAAGCGAGGCTTGTTGTGAAGGGATTCCAACAAAAAGAAGGCGTTGACTACACTGAAATCTTTTCTCCAGTAGTCAAGTTGGTGACCATTAGAACGGTTCTTGGACTGGTAGCAAAGGAGGATTTGCATCTTCAGCAGATGGATGTGAAGACGGCATTTCTTCACGGTGATTTGGATGAAGAAATTTATATGAAGCAACCTGAAGGCTTTGAGGTCAAAGGAAAAGAAAGCCTTGTTTGCAAGCTTAAGAGGAGTTTGTACGGCTTGAAACAAGCTCCAAGACAGTGGTATAAAAGGTTTGACAGCTTTATAAAAGGCGTCGGTTTCTTGAGGTGTGAAGCTGACCACTGTTGTTACTTCAAGAGGTTTGAAGAGTCCTACGTGATACTACTCCTATATGTGGATGACATGCTGATCGTAGGAGCAGACTTGCATGAGATTAATAGCTTGAAGACGAAACTCTCGGAAGAGTTTGCGATGAAAGACCTTGGAGAAGCAAGGCAGATTCTAGGGATGAGAATCAGTAGAAGCAAGGAGGGTCTTAAGCTATCACAAGAGGAGTATGTGAAGAAAGTCCTCAAGAGATTTAACATGGATGATGCGAGGCCAGTCAATACTCCGCTGGCAAGTCATTTTCGGTTATCCAAGGATCAGTCTCCAAAGACGGAAGACGAGATGGAATATATGGATAAGGTTCCATATGCTTCTGCTATAGGGAGCCTGATGTACGCGATGATATGTACAAGGCCAGACATTGCACATGCAGTGAGAGTCGTTAGCAGATTTATGAGCAATCCAGGAAAGGAACACTGGGAAGCTGTGAAGTGGATTTTCAGATATCTGAAAGGGAATCCAAGTTTGTCGCTATGTTTCACAAAGTCTGAGATGGGATTGCAGGGATATGTTGATGCTGACAACGGAGGCGACATTGACAGCACGAAGAGCACAACCGGATATGTCTACACTTTTGGTGGTACTGCAATTTGTTGGGTTTCAAAGTTGCAGAAAATTGTATCTCTATCAAGCTGTGAAGCTGAGTATGTTGCGGTTACGGAGGCAACAAAAGAGATGATATGGTTACAGTCTTTTCTACAAGAGTTGGACCATGACAAGGAAAAAGTGTGTTGTACTGTGATAGTAAGAGTGCCATCGATTTGGCAAAGAATCCGGTTTATCACGCTCGGACGAAACACATACATCGGAGATATCATTTCATCAGATCAGCGTTAGAAGATGAAGTGTTGGTGCTTGAGAAGATCCCAGGAAGTAAGAATCCCGCAGACATGCTGACGAAGGTCGTGCCGTGTGAGAAGCTGAGGTTGTGTGAAATCTCAGTTGGCTTGTTGGAGTAACAAGCTGAGAAGACCTGCTACATTGATCAAGGTGTGAAGACAGATTGAAATCAGTCTTCAAGTGGGAGATTGTTAGTTACAAAAACGTGTTCCTCATGTTGGACGGCATGGACGGCATGGACGGCGTGGACGGTGGCCGTAATCAAAGAAAACGGCTTGGTGATTTGTCAACAATCGTGAGCTTCACCAACCCCAAGCTTCTCCTATAAATACCCAAGGTGAAGGTGAAGAGAGAGCCATCCCAAAATCATAAAGTAAAGAGAGAGCAAGAGAAGAAGAAGAAAGCTCGTGAGAAAAAAAAAAGAGAGAAATTTTTTTTTTTGAAATTAAAAGTAATTTTTTGAGTGTATTTGGGATCGGGTGTGAGTTGAGAGCTTGTAAAAATTTCCCGGTGATAATAAAAAGATCGGTAGCAGGTCCCGGAGACGTAGGCACGATTGGCCGAACTCCGTTAACAATTTTGTGTGTTTTTCTTCCCGCTCCCGCAAATTCTGATTTTCCGCAAGGAAATTTGACCCGATATTTCCTAACAGAATGATGAATTATGAACATAAAATAGAAATAAAATAAACCGTGCATAACCCGATAAATTCTCTAGTTTTCTTCGATTATAACGAGAGAATTATTAGTTGTTTTATCTATTATAATTGAGAGGTTTTAATTCATATTATATTTTTAATAATAAATCCTTCTACTTTGTTCGTGATTTTTACCCTTAGAAAATTTTCTCACTAAATCCAGTGTTCCATTTAGTACATTATTTATTCAATTATTAGCTGCGACAAGTTGGAGCAAAAATAAATAAACAATAAATGTAGCACACTTGCAATAATTATTACTCCTTTATTTTCAAATTGATATATGTTTTAGAGTTTTCACATGTATTAAAAATATGTTAAATTTTGATTATAACACATTGTTTTTATAATTAACTATTTCTCACAATTTAAACCAATCAAAATTCAGTAAACACAATTAATGTCTTAGAATTTTACAATTTACTATTATTACATGCATTAAAATGTATTTTTTGGAAACAATTTTTTTTTAAACATGGATTATTAGAAAACAAAAGGAGTAACTCTCAAAATAAAAGTTTCATATCGTCCATCATAGGAACACACCCATTATTAAAGTCTAGAGAGCTTCCATCTATCCATATGATCAATCACGCTTGTAAGCAGGTTTGAGATAACGAAAGTATACATAAATGGTTACATATTCAACTATTTCAGGACACGAGTTTTTCATCAAATATATCCATTTCATCCACGATGGCTCTGCTATGTATGTCTCTCCTCTACAAATACCATTGAAGATTCCTTTTGCACACCTACTCACTGGCTCCGTGAGGAAAAAATCTGAACCATGCTATATTTTTTTTTGAATCGAGCACACGAAAAATACGTATAGTTAGAATTACTATCAATATTTACATGGTATAAAATATGTACACATTTTGTTACTTACTTTTTCTATCCAGAGAGGAGTGGTCATATCTGTTGCTACAACTCCCGGCAAAACAATTGTTATTTTAATGTCTGGATTGAGCTCAACTCTTAATGCCTCAAAGAATCTTAATAACGCTGCTTTGCTTGCCTACAACAATAAATCAAGTAATATCAGTAACATGTACCTATTGAGCCCCAAGTTACTCTCTTTTTTTTCTTTTTCATGTATATAAACTGGTCAAAGAAATTTTTATTTCTATCTTAAAATCTTACTGAGTAGACGCTTGCCACTGGCAAAGCTATATTTGCTCCAACAGATGAAATCACAATGACTTTTCCCTTGCTCTTTCGAAGATGTGGAATTGCAAAATAAGTGATGTATGTCGATCCCCAAAAGTTGATGTCCTAAACATACAATACACCCAAGTGACAAGTTAGATGAAGCATGAGGGATCTATTTTTAAAATGTCCCTGTTTTAAACTTTTTGCCAGGGATGTTTTCAGTTTTAGGTAGCTTTTGTAAAGTGTCCCTTTCTCATTTTCATAAATGATATTAACAATCTTAGCAAAAAAATGGTTAGATGAAGCATGTAGCTTTTGCATTGATTTCACGCTAAAACATTCTAACATAACCTAAATAATTATTGTTTTTATTGAAGTGTAGACACTAATGATATGGAGATAAAATTTTGTTTGCGTTTGAAATAAGATAATGTTTTATATTAAAACCGCTTTTTGTTATGGACATAACACTTAACGTGTATATTGAAAGAAATTATATCAAGTTCATGCTTGGTACTAATATTTAATCATTTTACTTAATTATGGGTTAATGTGAATTTTGCAAACTATATAGAACTCACCATTATAGGATTAGCGTCTTGAATATGAATGTAATCTTCAAACAAAACGCTTTGAGCTACTCCAGCATTGTTCATCAGGTGGTCCACTGTTTAGATATGATAACTTGATTAGAACTATAACCATGTAAATTAATTTGACCAAACAAAACAAAATAAGCATTCGAACAATTCAATTATAAACTGTACCATGGCTGATTTTTCTAATTATAATAGTTCCTATATAGAATCATACATTTTGTTGACACATATATATATATATATATATATATGTATATGTACGAATATCGAAACCTATGTATTGGGTCATAATTGATGTGTATTGAATTATGTATTTAATGATTTGGAATAATTTGATTTTAGATGAGTCATAAATGATATTTTGGGTCAGTTGTGAAAGTTAATTAATATGATATACCATCTAATCCTGTTTAAACTATAAAATTTGCATTCTTATGTTTTTTCAACAATATTTATATTAGACTAAATTAAGCTAAAATCTGATTCAAAAAAAAAAAACTAAATCGGAGTAACAAATTCAACATAAAACATTGTTGTCAGAGAATTCTTAGCACCTCATAAACGTTTTCCGTCATTAATTATGTTATTGTTTTTCGTATATGTTTAATTAGTCAATTTATCATGTGTACATGAATTTGTTTTGAATTAGAAAATTCCACCAAAACATTCTAAAATTACTAGAATTCTCTTGAATTCATTATATTAAATACTCCCTCTGTTTCTAAATAAGTGTCACTTTAGCACTTTTTTCTTGTTACATAAAAAGTGTCACTTTAGAATTCCAATGCAATTTTGAGCTGAATATTAATTGCAAATGCATTGATTTTATAAATAATTTTAGTTTCTAATAATCTTATTGGTTGAATATGTGTAATTAATAAGAATATAACACATTCCAATAACTTTCTTAATCTGTGTGAAAAATGTCAAAATGACACTCTTTAAGAAACAGAGGGAGTATTTTTAATAACAATAAATTTCAGTATAAATTTTAAAATCATAATTTCATTGATATTGGAATTTAAAAATGTTTTTAAAATATATTTTTGAATAACATATAATTTTTCATTATAATACCTGAAATTTGTATGTCAAAATTTACATGTTATCACTAGGTAAAATGTTTTAAAACTCAACATGGATCTACGGTAGAACCGGTAAATTTGGTGATCTAATATGTAACCTGGTTTGGGTTTAGAAAAAGCTATTATTTGAATACTTGATAAAACCTACAAAACATATTTAAAACACAAAATTCGGTTATCGGTTTGAATCACTTGTTGAACGAGTACGTAACTTTTAGTTGTTTTTTCTTAATTTTTTCACTTACATTATTAGAATAAGTTTAATATTCTAATTAAGAATTTAGGTTCTTAGTTTTTCAAAAATAAAAAATATCATATGATCTAGTGGATTATGAATCTATTGACAAAATAGAGTTTTCAATTGTTGAAGAAGAAAAATGTGTCAAGCTTGATTATAATGAATTATAGAATGTTATTGTTGAAGAATATTTCAAAGCTGATAAAGTGACAAACCCAATAAATATTGACGGTAATTTTTATAATTTTGATTGAACTTATTATTTTTTATCATATAATAGCAATTAAACTATTTTGTTTGTGATATTAGATTTTGATGAAGATTTCACTATGCAGTTTGAAGAAAGTGAAGTGAAAATGATCGAGATGACCAAAATTAGTTAATGTAATTTAATATAAGTTTATTTTTGTTATCAACCACCTAATACAATATTATTCACATTAGACATTTAAACACTTAAGGATTTTAATTTTTGATATATTTTATTATAAACTATACTTTTAATTGTTACAAAATTGTTCAATAATATAAATTATTTTTTGATTGTATGTAAAATAAAAATAATTTATATTAAAGTTAAATATTTTTAAAAATATATTCCTAAAACATAAAATATTTTTAAATAATTAATATATAATCATATAAAATTAATTTCTTATTAATCTGAAGTTCGTCTAAAGTTAACCCAATAATTCAGTGGTCTGAAAAGTTATTAGGTTCGGTGTTTAAAACATTGACCAGATATCAATATTCATAATCATAATATTGCTATATAGTATGATGTAGGTAATTTTCAATTATTTGAGTGCTTACTTTTTCCGAAATGAAGAATCGTCTCATCAATGAACTTCTTGCAGTCCTCGACCTTAGCAACGTCACCAGGTATGGTGATGACATCAGCAGATCCTAATTGACGTGATGTTTCTGCTACTATCTCTAGACGATCTTCTCTTCGATCAACGAGAGCCAAATGTGCTCCTTTCTTTGCATACTCGTATGCTACATGCTTTTTTACCAACCAAACAAAGCACGATCGCATAATTAATCATCTCAGTTAATGTGTATCGATACATCTCGCTAGCTCTTGTTACTCGTATTTTAAATGAATGATAATATATGATGATTTATGAACTTTTATAAATATCGACTGACAGTTCAAAAAGGATGCTCTAGCTATCATCAAATAGCTACATTATTCTTTCTCAAAATAGATTATTTATATATATCTTGTCGTACTTATATGACAAAATACAACATCCACAATATGTCAAACCGTCAAAAAATATCAATTAAATCAAATATAAACATTGACCTATAAATCACTAAAAGTACAGAGACATATCAATCTATACAGATGAATCTGGTTAGATCCTCAAAATTATAGATCATCCGAAAAAATCACACCACACCATGGAACTTGTAAAGTAAAAATAAAATAATCACTTACGAAAAAATCTCAAATTTATGAAAAATCTGGTTAGATGGATGTTCTTCACAAACCACAAGCATATATTCAGACGGTATATAGTGAGAAAAATCTTAAAGATTAAGATTTACTATAGTTGCAGAAATTAAGTATTAAAGAAATTAAAAAATAATAAAAGTTCCTCGTACGTAAGACAAAAACAAAACAAAAAGAAACATGGTTAAAAAACTCAAAAAGTTGCTAACCTCTTGAGTAGCTTAAATTGTAGAAACATTTAGTAATCAAAGAAATTACTTCAAGTAAAAAACAAAAATAGCTAACCTCTCCGATGCCTGAGGAAGCTCCGGTGATTAGAACTACTTTTCCAGCTACGTTTTCGAAGACAAATTGCTTATAGAGAAACATAACAAGTTTGCTCAAAAGATAAAATGGGTAAAAGAGGAAGAAAAAGATGATGGCAACAAGAGGTACAAGGATATCTAGACTGGTGTGAAGTATATCCATGTTGTTCAACCTACTAGATAGCCTCTCAACTTTGTTTTTTTTTTTTGGAAAGCGTCTCAACTTGTCTTCTCTGTTAAGACATTCAAACTCAATTTGCTAGAAGCCTGAAGGCGAGGAATTTTCGTTAACTCTGCAGTTGTAGTAGGTGGAGATAGCGTACCTCATTAATTCTAAATTAATGCTTTCACGTGTAGAAGCAGTGCCGTGCCTCAATGGCAAAAAAAAAAGAAACATCCGCTTCGGGCATCAAAAGAAATTTTAAATTTAAAGGCATCATTTATTATTAGCAAAAGCATAATATAATTATAAAAACATAGAACTGTGACAATTTTAATTAAAAATATGGAATTAAAATGAAAACATGGTTTCTTAAATAACAAAAATGTAAACAATTGTTAATTATTAAAGAATTAGAGTAATTAGTTGTCAAAAAAAAAGAATTAGAATAATTAGATGGGTTTGAGGTTATAGTTTTAAATGCGTTTTTTAAAATATTTTTAAAAGTGTAAAGTGAATAAAATTTTATTTTTATTTGATTATGGCATAAAATGAATCATTTAGCCACTTTATCTTTAAAATAGTTATAAAATTTAATGGTAAAAACTTAACTAATATATGTTTTAAAATAAAAAATAACTATTGTTTTGTAATTATTATTTTGTTTCTTGATTTTATAATTGGCTTTGGGCAACTATAAACGTTCGGACGGCTCTGTGTAGAAGTTTATGCATCTCATGCATTGACCTAAACATGCGCCTGAATTCGTGATCGTGATGAATACTTTTTTTTTTGTTAAGTATGTGAATTTCATTAAATCAATAATGACACAGTAAGATACAATTAGCTTGATGAATCAAACCTAGTGTATCTAAGTAGCTATTCAAAGCAAGGGTGTCTTAAGGAGCCACAAAAAAAGCTAAAAAGACTCACTAAGACAAAAGAAGGTTTAATCCCAGCCATATGGATGTGATTAAGCTTGACTGACATTACAGTTCCATAAACAACCTTTGAGTAACAGATGACCACAGCGAGAACCTTGATGCCGGGACCTGCATCAAAACCGCACGAGTCAACAGAGATCACAGCCGGAGAACGGTCTGAGGCACCGCAGACCATCCCGAAGGCGACTCCAACCGGAGGACAGGCGAAGCAGGGTCGGCAATGTCCTGGTCCGGCCATCGCAAACCGGTGAGAATCCACTCCAGACGCTGCTAGCTCAAGAAGAAGACAAGCTGAACTCCTGAGAATCCAAACCGACGAGGAGGAACCAGCAAATGAAGCACAGGTGGAAGTACTAGCAGATGGAAGCGGAGGTTTTAAGGCTCGACTCCGGTCCCAATCCACAAGCAGAGAACGAGAGGATCTGGTTACAAAACATCAAGAGAGGCAGGGGACAGAGGCCTACTTCTTTCTGAAACTTGGGAAACAGAGGAGCTAAAGCTCCTATCAACAGGCAGAAGAGAAGAGAAGACCCATTGAAAGGAGAAGGGACATAGCGAAGTACATGAAACTCCAGGACAACCCAAACCCCAGACAGTTCAAAACCCAAACAAAACGCCATGGTGATTTTTTAAGAACCATACCAGAGAAGAAGTCCCCAACGATAAGCCTCGATATCGCCATTTCATCTTGGAACAAGATGAGAGAAGTTCTTACCAAAGTTGTCGGAAGGGGAGACGGGGAAGACAAAGGAGGCAGCGAACTGACCATAGTAGCGAAGGCAGCGACGCTCAGCCACTCCGGTGAACCCTCTGTGAGAGAACCTGACCCAGATCCCCTCTACATCAAACCCTAGATCTACCACGAAACCGACGCCTCCTGCTCAGATCCGACACTCCACATCCTCGCCATCACTCCAGGGAACTGAGGACACACTCAGGCACCGGTTTGGTTCGCCGGATCCGGCCGCAACCCGTCGAAGAACCAGAGATGATGAAATAAGGAGGAGATGGAGTAATCGAAGCCAGAGAGGGAAAGAAGCTGGACACATGAGAAGATTGGGGGTGGCGACCGACGGGTAGAGACCCTCCGCCGGCCACCGGATCGAGAGGCAATGACGGTGTAACCGAGAAAAAGTGAATCGGTGGGAGAGAAGAAAAGAGAGAAACCACTCTCTCACCTCTCTCTAAGTTTTCTTTTTTTGTTCCTCAGTGATGAATACTTCTTTACTTATTTTGTTAATGCATCGAGTAATGCATTACAAAAACATTTATGGAAGTTAAATATATCCAGATTTTTTTGAACTTTATTATACCAAATTCCATCCTGTTCATGGCTAAATTATAATTTTCTAAAACTAGACTTCCAAAGAAAAAGAAGCGTATAGACCTCAAAAGCCACAGTTTAAATGAGGGGAAATTAGCCTATTTCTAAGACGATGTCCATCGGTGGGTATATACCAAGGTCCTAAAGGAAAAAAGCAAAAAAAAAAATGAAAAATACAATAATAACATAGAATCGCCTCTCTATTTAGAGAATGTAGAATTATTAAGCACTCCATACGTGGCTCATGCCCATTGGGTATCCCTTTTAGACGAAAAAAGAAAAAGAAAAGGCTTTTCTTTCTTCGGTTTCATCGGAGCTCTTTCTCTTCTCTCTTCTCTCTTCTCTCTTCTTCGGTTTCATCGATTGATCTCCCTCTTCTCTCTTCTTCGATCTGACCAAATAAACAATCGAGCATGCATGTTTGATCCGTTTCTTCTTCTCTTGCATCTTCTCTCTTCGCGGATTTCATCGGGTCATTGTCATAGTTGGTGAAACCGGTTGAATCTACAACAGAACGAAGATGATGTCTCTTGCTTCTTCTCTCTTCTTCGATTCTTCGATTCCATCGGGTATCTCGGATGTCGGTTGTTCTCTGTCTCCGTCGGCGGTTGGTCTATGTCTCCGTCGTCGGTTCGGTCAAAATCGCCAAGGGAGATGATGGTTTGATCCATGCAATCACCGTGAAGGTTCGAATTTTTTTTTCTGTGTTTGGATTATGACATATGACTATACTTATCTTCTCTCTATGTCTCTCTTATTCATGATTTGGCGCAAGGAGTTCTACTGGTATGTGCTTCTAAAGTTTCCAAACCGTGTGGCCATTGAAGCAGCCGCGACAGAAAGGGAGGTATGTTTTTTTTTTAGTTTCTTGTTCATCCAAATAGTTGATGATTTTGCTATGTCTCTGATTCAGTTTGCTCTTAGTAGAAATTGGGTTATTCGTACCACTTTGTTAGTTTTTATGCTGTTAATGAAGATGTTTTAGAACTTCATGGTAAGAGTCACTGTAAATCACGAGAGTGCAAAATGTTTTAGAACTTTATTCCCTTACATTTTGTTTGTTTCAGATTAGAGATATAGCTATAGTGTGTTTTATTTAATAAGTCATAAGTTATTGTGATCAATGGGTGAGATAAAGCTTATAACATGATACAATAAGTGATATATGATGATCAAACAAATCGTTGCAGGTAGTAGGTTTACCGATCAAAGCAAAGCAAAGCATCATCAAAGCATCTCTGTTTCATTTCAGTTAGGCAAAAGGTAAAGTAGACAATCCCTTTAATGCTTCCTAGACATTGATTAGGTTGGAATTAAATGGACTTTAGGTTTAGGTGGTAGATGTTAATGGCAATGAATGTGTTAGATGTTAGTTGTGTTTAGTTTTAAGTGTTTGACCTTAATGGCAATGAATTAAATGGACTTTAGTTTTAGGTGTTAGATCAAATTAAATGGATTTTAGTTTTGCTTGTAAAATTAACCAAAATGGGCTACTTTTGTCCAATCTATTTCACTTCCTCAAAATCCGAAAGCATTTTTATTCGCAACACATCAAAAAGCTATATGTAAAGATGTCGAGCGTACTTTGGAGATCTTGCAAGCTATATCTGCATACATTGAATAATTATCCATGAATCAAAATTAACCGAATCTAAGCTATATGTTATGTACCACTTACCTGTCCAAAAGTGAGTATCACGTAGCTTTTACTTTTTAAGATAACTAATATTTAAATTAAAATTGTTCTTATATAGTTGGTAAAGACAGACTCAAACCTAGATTCAAGCGATAACTCAACCAATGCTCAACAACTGCTCTAACCCCAGTTTATTGATTACCAAGTCAATCGTTTTCGATTCCTACATCATTCTAAAGAAGATAAACGCAGTTTCTGGTAATGAAAAGTCAATCTACCTAGACACATATGGTGTGAATGTGGTGCTCACAAAATTAACCTTCAGATCCTCTCTTCTCCCTTTCTCTTCCATGGCCACAATTTGGAATATAAAGAGATTCTTTTTTCTTAAATTCGTATTTGTTAGGCTCTGCTTTTGTAACATATGAAGCTGATGTTTTGTCCTTTTGCCCGATTTTGATTTCTACTTTATTCATTCTCTTATAGACAGGTAAACGAACATAGTGGGACACTTCAGATTTTGTCAATTTTGACTTACAGAAAATTAATCAATGTAATGTAAAAATCAAATTTTGTTAATTCATGTATTAATTTTGAATAAACTGAATGTTGATGTATGAATTTGCACAACTTTTATGTGCATGTATTAATTACGGCCACATATAGAAAATGGCGGACACATGCTTCCAGCCTTATTGCTTTTTAGTTAATTGCGCCAACATTTAGAAAATAAGTTCCCACATTTACATGATATCTTGAACATAGAGAATACAAAGAAAACTAAGGGAAGGTTTATTAAGTTTATTGAATTGCTTTGTAATAATATTCGATAGAATAACTCAGTATGAACATAGTTACATAGAGAATACAGAGAAAACTAAGGGAAGGTAACATACAAGAATCAAGAGAAAGTGATGTGTATATTATGTGTTGTCCAATATACAACGAATAACTCTTATATACCCATCAACGCAGATTCACAAGATTTATTCAGATTTTCCCATTATCTATCGACATTCGTGGACGCTTTGCATAATCCTAAAAAACATTTTTATTCACAAAATTCAAATATGTCAAAACGGGTGTAAGAAATAGTAGAGGCCTCTGTGATGTGTCAGATTACAAAAGACTCAGCAACGGCTTATGAAGCCTAAGCCAGGGATAACTGTATTTTGATTTTTGATTCTCATCATCCACAATCACAATAACCAATCTCAAATTCCTCAAACCAAACAAAAAACTGTAATAAAAAATAAAAGTAAAAGCCTCAGACCGTCCTAGTCAAATTAGATAATTTTCAACATTGAAATTTCAGCAACCATTGAATCTAATCATCACCGGCTTCCATTTTAAAAAAACAAGACAAATAAAATATAATAGGTAATCATCAGATCTTCCTATCAAGTGATTGAAATCATAACACCCAGAAACAATATTCTGAACATTCAACAACTTGGCATAAGTTTTCCTCATTTGATCCAATTCTAATCAAAATCAAATATTCAAAAAAACAAAATATTGTTCCCCGACGTCCTAAGAAAGATCATTGTAAATTGAAGAACAGGATAGCGAGGGAAACTAAATTCAATGTAGGCTAATACATTCACAACAAGCTTCAAATGTTAAAAAATCATCCAAAGCTTGAATCTTTAAAGCATGTAAAAGCCACAACCAAAAAAAAGGAAGAACTCAGTCCCTTAGATGTTCATAATGAATAGCGATCATTACCGCAATCATTACAGGTCTGTAAACTGACTCATCACTGTTCTTCCGACAAACAAATCAAAAACAGAGAAACCTAAACAAGTTATGTAGTCGCTCAAGTTATGCTCCCGAATCGGCATCATACTAGAATTAACAGTATGATGCTGTAAAATTGATTAGGGAGAGATTTGAAAAAACGAGAGCAGCACGATTGATATTGCTTCAAGGGAACGAATCATATGGGAACGGACAAATCCACATCGACTATCTGATGAAGCACAATAAAAAAATCAAGACGATTAACTCTAAACAGAAAGAGAACTGAGACCAGAGAAAACGATAAATCTGGAAAGTGACGGAGATGCTGTTTCGATAGAAGAGCTGTCTGATGAGTTGTTGACGGTGTGTGTAATTCTTATATAGTGAAGGCTTCTCATTGATTAGGGTTTTTTTTGTGTAGCCTTGCGTAAATGACGAAAGTAACCTCGGGCTAAAATTTAAGATGAAGCTCATTTGTTGTAACTGATACGGCCCTTTATGTATGGGCTTTATTTCTATGAAGCCCAATATAGTGTTGCTTTCGTTTAGTTTTACTCTCAAATCTCAACCGTTTGTTTGTTGATTTCCTTGGTTCAATTCTCACGTTTCTGTTTATAACTAGAGTTTGATCCGCGTGTTAGTTTTTATTTTTTTATTAATTAATATTTATTTTTATGATTAATATTGTCTATTTAAAATGTGTGACTGAGTAACTTATTTTTTTATTGGTTATTTGATGTTTTTAGGTTTTTATTCATCAATTGAAACGGATACTAATTATTTTCAATTATTTAATTACTTTTAGTTTAAATACAATACACTCAAAACGAATAGGGTAATATAGATAATTTTAGTACAATTATCCAAACATGTTTCAAGTATATTGGTTATTTAAATATTGTTAAGTTTATATATACTAAAATCAAATTCATCCAAATATGGAAGGACCTTACACAAAATCCATCCAAAAATTTATAATATCTATATAAGATAAAATTTCAAAATTTAAAAAATTCGATAACTTAAAGAATTGGTTCATTCACAAATGGATGTCCGAATACATATTCCGGTATCTATAAACAAACAAAAAAATTTGTAAGCGTTATTGATTCTTGTCGAAATTGAGAAATTTTATTCAAACATGCTTAATTAATATGGTTAACCTGTAAAATTAATTATGTCAAATTATTATGTTAAAAATAATTAATGAATTAGTTAGGAAGAGTGAAAAAATCTAAAAATTTAATAAAACAATTAAAATAGGTAAGTTGTGTTTTGTATTTTCATAATAAATGCTATTAAATTATTTATAAAAGACAATAAATAAAGTAGTTAAAAGTTTTTGGAAAAAATAATAAATGAAGTTGTTACAATGCGTTCGAAGAAAACGGAAATTATAAAAAAAGACTTAAATGTTATTATATATGGTTATCAATTACTAAGCTTAGAAAGATATAATAATTAAAATATTTAATCATAAAGGAAAATCAACAAAATAATGTGCTTCCGTCTAAATTTCTGTTATGTGATGTTTAATTAGATAACATTACGTAAACATATAGGCATGGACACTTTACCAGACACTTGAACTCAAACCTAACCTAAAAATTAGAACCAATATCTAATAAATAGCAAAATATCCGAACATGTATTGATTTATGAGAGATTGGATATTCGAACCAAATAGGTAATATCTAAACTCGAATGGACATCCGAAAATAACTGAACATATGTATAATTAACCTTATATTTATATTTTACATTTTTATTTTATTTAAAATATTTATATTGATGTTACATATACATTAAAATTATATAATATGCATATAATTATAAATAAAATGATTTGATATTCAATTAAAATACATGTCAAGATTTTTACTTTATATATTAACAGAAATTACACCTAATTTTTTTAAATGACCAAATTAAGGTTTATTTATTTTTGAAATGTTATCTCTAAATCTATTAATCACTCAATCTATTTAAAATAAAATAAAAACAGTTAAGTGAAAACTTATATTTTTAAATACAAGAAACCAAAAAAGTAAAAATTAATTTTTATTTCAAAATCTAAATATCTGAATCTGAATTAAAAAAAAAACGATCTGATACCCGAACGGTTCTATATCCCTATACTAAAATATCCGAAAATCTGAAATATTCAATCTAAACTCGAATGAGTACCCGAACGTCCATCCCTATCGACACATATATAACTTTTAGTACGTCCCGACCACTCTTTTTATATATGTTTCGTGACCACCCTGGACCAACTAAGCATTTGTTAGGACGGCAAAGTAATGACATGTTTGTTATTTGGAAAGTTTAAATTATTTGATACGAATCTTGTAAAATATCACTTAATTAATAAATTATGCTGGGAAGATCACTTTCTAAAGTCATATGATTAATAAACGAATTGGAATATCACTATCTAAAACACGTTCGATTACTAAATTTTCCATCTAAAGGTTTCAAAAAATCAATCACATTTCACTGATATAATCATATAATTAAATGAAAAGATATTCTTATTTTACTTACATTTGTTTAGTATATCACCTTCCAGAATATGTGATAATATAGAAAATCTACACCTCTAAATATAGATATATATATATATATATATATATATATAGTAACATGTATAATATCTCATATATCGGTTCAATCTTCTGCCCTAATAATGCATCCGAAAATGCGAGTCAGCAATTGTATTAATAAAAAATCAAAAGAATGAGATGTTAAATTATTGAAAACTTATGTTGTCCACGATGATTTCATATGAAGTTTGGTTATAAGCTCAATTCTCGTGAAACTTTTTACTAGAATTACACAAAGAACAACCAATACATAGTTAAATATGAATATTGTATAGCACGTAATTTATTGAAAAATGATGAAGAAAATGAAGGTTTTGGAGCTCATTATAATCAAGCTCCAAGCTTTTTCTTGGAAAATAAAAGTACCTTAGAAAATATGTCATCTTATTTGGCAACTAATAACATGATATGTGGCAGTAACGAGAAACCTAACACGTCGTAATATGCGATGTGATAATTATTGTCAGAGAGGTGGTGCATTCGAAAAAACCGTTACTTACAGGTATGGTTTTTATCAGCAACACCATTTAACCCTAATATATTTCATCTATCAAGTATTTATGCCAATATAGATTAATTTAGAGAAAAATAGCATTGTCAAACCATAATTAGACAATGATCTTTATCCCTAGATAATCTGATATATTTGAAAGGTTCAGAATAATAAAATCTTTAGGGGATAAACATGGATCTTTTGGAGTTAATCTGATATTCGGAAAGTGTATGTCAAGCCTAGTTTAATGCAGATAGAAGAACCGAAAATCTTAAGATTGGATAATATCTGCATGGTGGATGACTAATGAACTTCTACAACTCAGTTCAGTGGTTGCGAAAGGGTTTGGATGGACACTCGAGGAAGATTCAATTTATGGGGATACGAAACTCTAGACGACGAGAGTCTGCCTTGCATACAGAAGTGGAAGCATTGCGATGGGCAATGAAAAATATGTTCCGACATTTGACATATTAGAGTTTTAGGATGAAATACAAGGATTTGATTAGAATGATAAAAATGCCTCATGTATGACCAAGTTTTACAACAGAGTTGGAGGCAATAAAAAAATTTGCAGATATCTTTTCTAAATTTCAAGATCTCTCACATACTAAAAGCTATAAATTTTTGGATTTGTTAGTTAAGATTGCAAAAAAAAAAATATAGAATTTTCTTTATTAATTATTATATTTTGGTATAGTTGTCTGGACCAATTCAAACTTGAGTAATAGAATAGATGTTCGTTGTTACAAAAACGTACTCCTATATAATATCTCATATTTGGAACCCATCTCGTAAAATTTAAACGCTTCTAAAGATAATTAGACTTTGTCTTTAATTTCTTTTTAGATTGCCGTCCCAATTCGTATGTTATAATTATCAAAAAGATCGCCCACCAACATCTTTAAAGTCAGATCTTACCAAGTCAAATGTAAAATTCTCGTAGGAGTATAAACAAGGGCATGTTCATTTTTGTATTTAGATGCAGTATTTAAATAGAGCATCTGAATGTTGTATCTAAATGATGTTCGTTTTATAGTTGTTATTTGTATCAATATACAACATTCAAATAACTTTATGATTTTGGTAAGAAAATGTGATATTACAATTTTAAAATATTGCCTAATAATCACAATTATTAATCTAATAAATTTTTATGTTTGTATTAATGGTATTTAATTTTGTATCCAAGTTCTATGTTTTGGTATCTCAAATATCTAGATACTAGGTAGAGACCCATCCATTGTGCATGGTTAAAACGTGTACATAATATTTCAATGGTTAATTAAGATACTATATATATGATATATAATTCAATTTCTAAGATATTAATATATATGTAAAGCTAGATATTTATTAAAGAAGCTTTTTAATCATATGATTTTATGATCATTAATATATATATTTTTAATAAATTTTAAACTATTAATCACAAAATTTTAAATATGAAATTTTAAACTTTTAATTTAATTTAATCTTTTAAAAAAAATCAAAATGGAATATACGGAAAATATAAAATCTTCTAATATGGTTAATGTGATTATTTAATTTATTAATCGAATAAAATTAAAAATTGCTAGAGAATAAATAAACTATTTTCAAATCTTTATTATTGAGAATCATTAATTGTCATATATATATATATATATATTAAATCGTATTATATAATTTTGTAGTTTTTATTTAAGAAATAAAAAGATTTTTGGTATATTATTAATTAATTTTATGGTTAACTTAATAAAAATATAGTATATTTTTAGATTTTGGAACAATAAATGACATGTATTGCAATTATACTAGTAACTAAAACATATATTTATAATTTCTAAGAATCATTCTACAGACCACACATCACCATAGCACAGATCTTATACGATGCTTCCCAAATATTTTTATTTTTTTTGTTAAAGGGCTTAATATATAAAATATTTTATATATCATAGATTTTGTAGTCAGATATAACATCTAGTTGTTGATATAATAGTCTTCAAATGAATAACAGATGAATATTCGCATCAAAATGCAGCGTTTGGATAAAAAAACGTACAAGGCTTAAATAAATGCACAAAATGAGATATATAAGAACCATCGTCCTCTGCACAGACAAAAAACACAAAACCCACGTTCTATACGAATTATAAACAAGATACATAGACATGGCAACTGAAGGCAATTTGGTCGTCAAAAAATCAGAAGTGGTTCTTGTGAAACCCTCAAAGCCAATACCTCATCATGTCTCTCTATCTCTCTCCACCATCGACAACGATCCTAACCACGAAACCATCAACAAAACCATATGTGTCTACTCACCTAAACCCTACCTTGAAGATCAAGCCAACCACGACCCGGCTTCTCTTCTCCAAGATGCCCTCTCCGATGCCCTGATCTACTACTTCCCTCTAGCCGGAAAACTTCACCGGAAATCGGATGACTATAGACTTCAACTGAGTTGCAAAGACGGAGATGGAGTGCCCTTTATAAGTGCAACGTCCACGTGCACTCTCTCTTCTCTCAATTACTTGGATAACGTTGGGGACGCAGCCTACCAACTCGTGCCTTGTTACGAACCCGTGAAAGGTTGTGAAGGATATGACCCTCTGGCTCTACAAGTCACCAAGTTTGCGTGTGGAGGAATCACTATTGGAATGGCTCACTCTCATTCAGTCTGTGATGGTGTTGGGATAGCTCAGTTTTTCCGAGCAATGATCGAGCTTGCCTCCGGGAAGCCCCAACCCACCGTCATCCCCGTATGGGAGAGAGAGAGGCTCACCTTTAAAGGTATGCATTTTCATGGTAATACATGTTCGAGAACATATTTTCGCTTTTGTTGTTTCACTTCAAATAAATTCATACAATTTTTCTAACGTTATTTTCTCGTATATATATATATATATATATATATAATGTTTTTCTTTGCGCTTGAGTATTATGTTTGCTAGTTACGTACTCTGGATTTTGTTCAGATTTTTTAGTGTTTTCACATATATTAAACAAAATATACTGTATAATTTTGTTATCGTAAATTTATTATTTTCTGTTACTATCAGCTTTCAATAAAGAGGCCAATAATCATTAATTATTTAAAAAATATTATTTACTATTATTAAAATTAAGAATCCATGCGATATCGCATGAAAACTTATTTTATAAAAATAAGTATGTTTATAAACTTATTTCAATAAACTTATTTTTAATTACTTATTTAAAAAAAAAATCCAATAGTTGCATGTTGGAAAACAAAACTAATTTCTATTTTTTTATGAAAAGACACAACTCATATAATGAGAAAACACAACTCTTAAAACTAATAATTGTAGAGAAACACTTATTAAGATATGATAATTACTTTTTTTTTTAAAAATCAATAGTTACATGTTGGAAAAACACAAGTATAAAAACAACAAAACTAATCTCTTTTTTTTTTTGTGAAAAGATACAACTCTTAACATTAAATATGATTCCCACTATTAATAGATAACATTTTTATAAAATATATAAGAATGTACTTGTGAATCAATATCTTTTTTCTTAAAGATCTATATTTATGGAAAGAGTAAGTATATAATTATACCATCTATAATGTTGTAGGAAATCTAGGGGACGTCCTGGATGTGCCAAACGATGGCTCTTCGTATACAGATGACATGGTCCAAGAGATCCTCAGCATTACCTCCGACGATATTACGAAAATAAAGAAAACAATTGTAGAGGACGAGCATATTGCAAATGAGCAGGAGAAGAATGTGGTGGTCACAACTCTGGAGATTCTTGCCGCCCAAGTCTGGAGAGCACGATGCCGAGCTCTGAATATGAGTCCAGATGTTAAGCCCGCTTTGGGGATAGTCATTGGTATCCGCGGCATTATGGAGCCACAACTACCAGAAGGTTACTACGGCAATGCTTTTGTCAACGGGTTCGTAGCATTGACAGCTGAAGAGCTGAGAGAATCATCATTGTCTCGTGTCGTGAGGCTCATTAAAGACATGAAGAGAGCGGTGCTAGACAAGCGGTACGTGTTGGGACAGCTTAACCATATTGAGAGAAGATTGGAGATGAAGGCAGCCAAGGAAATCGTCAGCATGGGGTCCATGTTACTAACGGATTGGAGGCAAATCGGTCTACATTACAATGGTTGGGGGGGTTTAGTGAACATTATACCTTTAGTTCCGACCACTCATCCATTTCTATGTATTTTACTGCCCCCGTCAAAGGTGGATCCAGGAATGAGTGGTGGTGCTCGATTGCTGGTAACGCTTCCCAGGGATGCGATGGCGAAGTTCAAGGAAGAGATGAATATTTTCTAACTATTACACGGTTACTATTTTCTCCATGATTGCTTTTGAGCTTATATTGTGTGTTTAAATAAGAGACTAGATTTTGATCTACTCTTTGAAAGCGCAAAATTTATTTTCTTTTAAATGTTACATTGAAAAAATATTAATTTTTAAATAATGTGTTTTAATTTCTGATAGCCTAATATAAATTGATGCTTTGGATAAAATACCCAATTTAGGTTGTATCCATGATTATTTTTGGATAAAAATAACTGATTTAACCATATCTACTAAGGTTTTTTGGGTTTTTAGTTATCGTTAGACACGTTTGGGTATTTTAGATGTATTTTGGTTATTTTGGTTAAAATTAAGCCCACCTGGAGTCCGGAGGATCTGACTCGCGTTATACACCACTTTGCCTTATAGTGTTGACATGCGTTATAGTGTTGACTAGGATCACCTGACATGCGTTATACACCACTTTGCCTTATAGTGTTGACTAGGATCAGATCTTTGTTAGAAGAAGAAGAGCATGAAGGTGCGTTTGGGTTAGGCGTCGAGGCTACCAAAATTCTTTTTCTTTTTATTAACATAAAAGCTCAAGATGGAGTAGCAAACACAATACAACCCCAGCCCACACACAAAGCTAAAGAGGATGAAGACAAGAAGCTGTACAATGACAAGGAAATTTCCCAGCAACTTCCCAAGACAGCTCAGGCTCTGCAACGGCTAAATCTCAACGTTATTATCCAAAATAGGTTTGTTGTGCTGGCTCAATGAGAGCACAACGTGTGTGCTTCCTTTACCAGAGCTTAACCTAGTTCTCTCCCTATATATATGACAACTATTGTAATCATTAGCTTCAAGCAATAAAACTGCATTATCCAGAACCTCTTTTGTTTCTTTCTATCTGTTGGTTCCTGCTTACATGGTATCAGAGCCATGGACGGCAATCCTGACCCTATCTCAGCTTCTACCCTTACCATAAATCAAGTCGTGACTCTCAAGCTCAAAGATGATAATTACTTGCTCTGGAAACTTCAGTTTGAGCAATTTCTCTCTAGTCAAATGCTGCTTGGCTTTGTTACTGGAACTCAGCCGCGTCCAAACCCGACCATTTCCGTTCGAACCGGTGACCAAGTAGCAGAGACACAAAATCCGGAGTATCAATGATGGGTGCAAAAGGATCAGCTAATCATGGCCTGAATTTATGGTACACTCTCTGAAAGTGCTCTACGTTCAGTCTATGGGCTTTATTCCTCTCACGATGTATGGTATGCTCTAGCTCAACGTTACAATAGAGTCTCTGCAACTAGGAAGTTAGATCTACAAAGGCGCATACAAACCACTGTCAAAGGCAACAAGTCTATGGCCGCATATCTAGCTGAGATAAAGTCTCTCTGTGACCAGCTTGATTCCATCGGTTCACCAATACCAGAGCCAGAGAAGATCTATGGAGTGCTCAACGGTCTCGGCAAGGAATATGAATCCATCGCAACTGTTATAGAAAATACAATGGATTCGGTGCCTGGGATGTGCTTTGAAGACGTGGCATACAAGCTTATTGGGTTTGAAGACAAGATCAACGTCTACAATGCCTCTAACACCTCTGTTACTCCTCACTTGGCTTTCACTGCAGAGACAAACCCTCGTGGTGATTATCGTTCCAACCACAATGAAGGAAGAGGTCGAGGTTATTACAATCATCGTGGTTCATCCAACAGAGGTCGGGGTAACTATTCAACACGAGGAAGGGGTTTTCATCAGCAAATACAGTCTGGAACAGGACGTGGCTCGGTGATATGCCAGATTTGTGGACGTTATGGCCATCCTGCTCTCCGTTGTTGGCAGAGGTTTAATCACTCCTATCAAAGTGATTAGTAAACCGCTCTTGCTGCTCAAAGAATCTCTGAGGACACTCAAAATGGTGATGAATGGTATGCTGACTCAGGAGCTTCCGCCCACATTACTCACTCTCTCAACGCTGTTCAAAATCCTCAACCATACCTTGGAGCTAACAGTGTTCTAGTGGGTAATGGTGACTTCTTACCGATATCTCACACTGGCTCTGTTGCTATCCAAACTGCCTCAGGTACTCTTCCTCTTACTGATGTCTTGGTATGTCCTGCAGTTCATAAGAATCTTCTTTCAGTGTCCAAACTTACTGCTGATTACCCCTGTAAATTCACATTTGATTCTAATGGGGTTAAAATAAAGGACAAGTTGACAAAGCAGCTCCTCACACAAGGCAGGAAAAGTAATGGTCTCTATCTGTTGGAAAATCCCAAGTTTCTGGCTTTCTATTCTTCACGTCAACAAACTGCAAGCTCAGACGTGTGGCATCGCAGGCTAGGACATTCAAGCTATCAGATTCTCCAACTTCTCTCATCAAGACATCAGATTATCATCAATAAAGCTGACTCCAAGTTATGTGACTCCTGTCAACTTGGAAAGAGCTCTAGATTACCTTTTTTACCTTCAGAATTTGTAGCTTCTCAACCTCTTGAAAGGATACATTGTGACCTTTGGGGACCTTCTCCTATCTTATCAGTTCAAGGATTTCGATATTATGCCATCTTTGTAGACAATTACTCAAGATTCAGTTGGTTATATCCTTTAAAGCACAAGTCTGATTTCCTTACAATCTTCAGAATGTTTCAAGCTCTGGTTGAGAATCAGTTTTCTTCAAAAATTAAGATGTTTCAGTGTGATGGTGGGGGTGAATTTATCAACAAAGAGTTTCTGGTACATCTTCAAAGACATGGAATTCAACAACTGGTTTCTTGTCCACACACTCCCCAGCAAAATGGAATTGCGGAGAGAAAGCACAGGCATCTTACTGAGTTGGGACTTACCATGTTGTTCGAAAGCAGAGTTCCTCTTCAACACTGGGTAGAAGCATTCTTTACCGCTAACTTCATCAGCAATCTTCTTCCGCACTCTAAACAGGATAAGCAGCTCAGTCCCTATGAAGTATTGTTCAAGACATCTCCTATATACACATCCTTAAGAGCCTTCGGATGTGCTTGTTACCCATCTCTGCGATCTTATGCAACCAACAAATTTGATCCACGATCCCTTCAATGTGATTTCCTTGGCTACAATGAGAAGTACAAGGGGTACAGATGTCTTCACCCACCAACTGGTCGAGTTTACATCAACCGTCATGTTCTCTTTGATGAACAAAGGTTTCCGTTTCATGATACCTATAGTCAGTTCCTTGGAGAAGAATCAACGCCACTGTTATCAGCTTGGTATAAAGGATTTGCGCCAACAAGGGAAGAATCTGAGGAAGAAGAAGAAGCTCCAAATAATGATCCTATCATTCCTACAACAGTCCAACAGACACGACAGCCCACGCCTCAACCTATTCCTGCCACAAATCAGAGTCCTCCTGTTAGTTCGAGCTCTGATTCTCAGAACACTGATAGCTCATCGTCTTCAACCTCCTCAGCATCGACAGAACCTCCTCTAGAAGCCTCAACCTTACCACCTCCGGTTCCGAATGATCATGGCATGAGAACAAGATCAAAATCAGGAATATCTAAACCAAACCCTCGATATATACTCTTCACCGTCAAAACAGATATTCCAGCGGAACCAAAAATTTGTTTCTGCTGCGCTGAAACATGATCTCTGGAAAGGTGCCATGGAAGAAGAGATAGACACTTGTCATGAGACAGAAACTTGGTATTTAACTCCTCGCACTGCAGACATGAATGTCTTAGGAAGCAGATGGGTCTACAGAACAAAGCTCAATGCAGATGGCAGTTTCAAGTGTTGTCGAGCAAGGATAGTGGCTAAAGGTTATCATCAGGAGCAAGGAGTAGACTATGTTGAAACTTATAACCCAGTAGTAAAAACAGCAACTGTGCGCCTGATCTTGCAACTGCAACAGTTCTGAAATGGAACATAAGGCAATTAGACGTCAAGAACGCTTTCTTACATGGAGATTTAGAAGAAACAGTCTACATGGAGCAGCCACCCGGGATTGTTGATTCCGCGCATCCTGACTATGTATGTTGTCTCACCAAAGCTATCTATGGCCTCAAGCAGGCTCCCAGAGCTTGGTTTGACAAGTTCACAAACTTTCTACTGGAATACGGATTCAGTTGCAGCAAAGCAGACCCATCTCTCTTCACATACAAAAAGAACGGTGATGTAGTTTATCTGTTATTATATGGTGATGATATGGTGGTAACAGGAAACAAACCTCACATGCCGCAGAAGTTTATTGAAACTCTAAGTCTTCAATTCAAGATGAAGGATATGGGACAGCTACACTACTTTCTTGGGATTCAAGTAACTCATCATAAAGATGGACTGTTCTTGTCTCAAGAGAGATACACTCAAGATCTTCTTCAGGTTGCAGGCATGACTGATTGTTCCCCGATGCCTACCCCACTGCCATTGCAACTTGACAGAGAACCTAACGATGCTACACCCTTCTCAGATCCTACCTACTATCGAAGCTTGGCCGGTAAGCTACAATACCTCACAATCACTAGACCCGACATACAATTTGCAGTCAATTATGTTTGTCAAAGAATGCAAGTTCCTACAGTCACAGACTTTCATCACTTGAAGCGCATTCTAAGGTATGTCAAAGGCACCTGGAACCTCGGTCTAACCATTCACTCATACTCCGACTTCACTCTAAGGGCTTACAATGATAGTGATTGGGCCGGGTGTAAGGAGACAAGACGTTCGACTGGAGGATTCTGCACCTTTCTCGGGATGAACCTCATCTCATGGTCTGCTAAGAAGCAGCCCACAGTCTCCCGATCATCAACGGAGGCGGAATATAGGTCCCATTCCGAAACTGCAGCTGAAATGAGTTGGATCGCAAATCTGATACACGACATAGGTTTACCTCTACACTCTGTTCCGGAACTTTACTGCGACAACACCTCTGCGATATATCTTGCTGCAACACCGGCTTTACACAAACGCACCAAACATTTTGACACAGACTATCACTACGTCAGGGAGCAGGTTGCATTAGGAGCTGTCGTGGTCAAGCATGTTCCTTCTCATCAACAAGTTGCGGACATCTTCACCAAATCATTGCCCATTGCTCAGTTCGTCAACCTGCGCTTCAAACTTGGTGTTACAGTTCCTTACACAACAAGTTTGAGGGAGGGTATTAACATAAAAGCCCAAGATGGAGTAGCAAACACAATACAAGCCCAGCCCACACACAAAGCTAAAGAGGATGAAGACAAGAAGCTGTACAATGACAAGGAAATTTCCCAGCAACTTCCCAAGACAGCTCAGGCTCTGCAACGGCTGAATCCCAACGTTATTATCCAAAATAGGTTTGCTGTGCTGGCTCAATGAGAGCACAATGTGTGTGCTTCCTTGACCAGAGCTTAACCTAGTTCTCTCCCTATATATATGACAACTATTGTAATCATTAGCTTCAAGCAATAAAGCTGCATTATTCAGAACCTCTTTTGTTTCTTTCTATCTTTTGGTTCCTGCTTACACTTTTTCCGTAAAAATCGGCAAAAACAATGAGGAGACAAGGAGGAGCTGTGATATTCACCTTCATATCAAGAGAGATGTAGATCGGTTTCATAGTATAGATCAACGCTTGCTTGTGACAGACGCTTTGTGTCTTCACAAAACCCTATTAAAAAAAGATTTGACTTACTCTTTTTTTACCACAAATTTAACTTACTTTTTCGTACTGAAATTTCAGAATACTATAACTATATCATATGTTTTTTAAATAACATTTTAATATATTTTTTTGTCTGCCACTTTTTTCGTTTAATTTAAATTCATGACGCAACAAGATTATATGGAATCGAAAGCGGATACATGGAAGCAGAGTCGTATAAAAGCGCAGAAGCAGATTTTTTTAAAAGCTAGAAAGCGGGTACATGTTAAAAGTAGGAGGATACTTTTATAACACTTATAACTAAAAACTATATGATATAAATTAAGAATAAAAGTCACTTATTCATTTTAATAATTATGTTCATTCAACTGACTTTATATTATAATTAATATACTAAATATTAATTTTATAAAAAGTATTATTTAATTAATCAAATTAATTATTTTATTATTTCACTATATATATGCAAATTTTTTTTAAAAACTATTTTGCACAAAGATAATTTATAGTATTAGTTTTAATATTTTCATATTTTTATTCTCTCTATTTTAATACTATTGATTTTTAGATTTTATATAAAATAAAAAATATAAGTTTATGGTTCTTACTTATTTATGACATTGGATTTTTTTAAAATAAAGTGAAATTTAAAAAATGAAACTATAAGCTTCTAACATGTTTTAAAGATGTTATTTTGGCATGAAGGCAAGCTGGTTCTTCCAAAGGAGGGTGTCGAGATGTTCATACAAGGCTAGAAGCTAATGAGTTGTCAAAGTAAGAAGAAGAATAAAGGGTCACAAGAATGAAGAATAGTATAAAATGAGAAATTAGTTGGTTGAAAAGAAAAAAAAAATCAGTTGGTTGAAAAGAGAAAAAATATCAGTTGGTTGAAAAGAAAAAAAAATCAGTTGGTTGGCGCAACTTGTGGGTTGGGCTTGTTTCTCTTAGGAGATTTAAGATAGTTTCCTTTATAATTCCTCTGTTTTTGATAGTAAAGTGATGATGTTCTTATCAGTTCTTTGCAGCATAAAAGCCACAGGATAGGATCGTGAAGGACTCTGAGCTCATGGTGTTCTCCTGGCTCTCTTGGTGCAGTAGGTGACTAATTGTTATAGATAACATTTATCAAGAGTATTACTGGTTCGTTATTATTAATAAATATTGCAGCACTATTAACAAATTCAATAGTGTTGATGAAATTATCTTTGTGGATTATTACTTGTCACTGGGTTCACACACACGACTTGGTCAATTGGTTGACTTTCTCAACCCCCCCCCCCCCCCCACGATGTCTATATGTTTATAGCGAGGTGAAATGATTTGTCATACAGTGACTACTTGACTTTTTGGACATGTACACATTAATGCACGCGGTCGATTCTTGAAAAGTCTTGTAGTTTTTCTAAGTGGTTGAGAGGCATTAATGTAATAATCTTTCAAGTTGCATTATCACCACCACAACTTAGGCATTTTGAAAAAATATTCGCCCCTTATATTCACTTTCCTGCAAAAGAAGCTTGACAAGTTTTTTTCCAAAAAAAAAAAAAAATTAGAAAACATGCGACTCTTTCTTTTACTTTCTTTCAGTGCTCTCATGTTACATGCAGCACGTGGGTTTTCCGATGTAACTGATAGGCAAGCCTTATTGGAGTTCAAGTCTCAAGTGTCTGAAGGCAAAAGAGATGTCTTGTCCTCATGGAACAACTCGTTCCCTCTTTGCAACTGGAAATGGGTTATATGTGGCAGCAAACACAAGAGAGTTATTGGTCTTGAACTTGGAGGATTGCAACTAGGTGGAGTGATATCACCATCTATTGGTAATCTTTCCTTTCTCATATCACTTGATCTTTCTAATAACTCTTTTGGTGGAACCATTCCTCAAGAGGTGGGAAAATTGTTTAGGCTTGAATACTTGTATTTGAGTTCAAATGTTCTAAGAGGAGGGATTCCAACCATTTTGTCTAACTGCTCTAGATTATTGGACCTTCATTTATATACAAATCCTCTTGGTGGAGGTGTGCCTTCAGAGCTAGGTTCATTGACGAAGCTTGTTGTTTTAGATATTGGTCGAAACAACCTGAAAGGGAAGCTCCCTGCTTCTCTAGGAAACCTTACCTCACTCATGCAACTTAGCTTAGGAGGTAATAACTTAGAAGGAGCTCTGGATAATATAGCTAGATTGAGTCAAATGACAGGTCTTATATTAACGGCGAACAACTTCTCTGGTGATTTTCCTTCCGCAGTCTACAATATGTCTTCACTTGAGTACTTAAACATTTTTCAAAATGATTTCTCTGGGAGACTGAGGCCAGATCTTGGTAACATGTTACCAAAGCTTAGAGTGTTGTATATGGGAAATAACTATTTCACAGGATCTATTCCAACAACACTTTCCAATATTACAAATCTCCAAGAGTTGAGAATGGAGTTCAACCGTCTCACGGGAAGTATTGTTCCTAGCTTTGGAAAATTAAGGAACTTGCGAACCCTATCACTCCTTGGTAACTCTTTGGGAAGTTACTCTGATGGAGATCTTGAGTTTTTTGATGCCTTGTCAAATTGTACCCAGTTACTTATCTTAAGTATTGGTACTAATAGGCTTGGAGGCGCCTTGCCTAGCTCCATAGCCAATATGTCCACGACCCTCACCGAACTAAGCCTCGGAGGAAATCACATCTCTGGAAGTGTTCCTCATGACATCGGCAATCTCAAAAAATTACAAACACTTCAGTTATACGAAAATTTGTTGTCAGGTCCCCTCCCAACTTCTGTTGGGAAGCTTTCAGAATTGGGGTTGTTAAGTGTTTTTTCAAATAGAATGTCCGGAGAAATACCATCTTCTATAGGAAACATCACCCGGTTATTAAAACTATACATGTCCAACAATAATTTTGAAGGAGTCATTCCTCCAAGTCTAGGTAAATGTAGTAATTTGCTATATTTACATGTTGGATCTAATAAGTTGAAGGGGACTATACCTCCAGAGATCATGCAAATTCGCCCCCTTGTTCGCCTAGATATCTCACGTAATTCCTTGATCGGCTCTCTACCAAAAGATATTGGACAGCTAGAGCACATTGGTATATTGTCCGTTGCGCATAACAAATTATTTGGGCAACTCCCACAAGGCTTAGGAAAGTGTCTTTTAATGGAAACTCTTCACTTGAGGGGGAATTTTTTTTATGGAGAAGTTCCAGATATAAGAGGGTTGGTGGGTCTTAAAAGAGTTGATTTCTCCAACAATAATCTCTCTGGGAGTATACCTGGATACTTTGCAAGCTTTCCCTTGTTGGAGTATCTGAATCTATCCAATAATAATTTTGAAGGAAGAGTACCAACAGAAGGGAAATTTCAGAACTCAAGTATTGTTTCAGTGTATGGAAACAACAATCTATGTGGAGGCATCAAGGAACTGAAACTAAAGCCATGTTTTGAGGTAGCACCACCAATGGAAACAAAGCATCCATCTCTTTTGAAGAAAGTTGTGATTGGGGTCAGCATTACTATAGCTTTTCTTTTGTTGGTGGTCATAACTTCACTTTCTCTACGTTGGTTCAGAAAAAGAAAAAGGACTCTTCAGACTGATAATCCAACTCCTTCTGCCTTAGAGACTTTCCATGGGAAGATAAGTTACAGAGAGATCAGAAATGCGACCGATGGTTTCTCTTTGAGCAATTTGATTGGGTCAGGTAGTTTTGGTACTGTGTTTAAGGCGTTTCTTCCAACAATGAACAAAGTTGTTGCAGTGAAAGTTCTAAATATGGAGAGACGTGGAGCAAAGAAGAGTTTTATGGCAGAATGTGAATCTTTGAAGATCATAAGACATCGTAATCTTGTCAAACTGTTGACAGCTTGTTCGAGTATTGATTACCAAGGTAACGAATTCAGAGCTCTCATCTATGAGTACATGCCCAACGGAAGCATGGATATGTGGCTACATCCGGAGGAAGTGGAAGATATTGGTAGACCCTTAAGAACATTGACACTCCTAGAAAGACTTAACATAGTGATAGATGTGGCTTCGGTTTTGGATTATCTTCATGTTCAGTGCTATGAACCTATAGCTCATTGTGATCTTAAGCCAAGCAACGTCCTTCTTGATGATGATTTCACTGCCCATGTTAGCGACTTTGGTCTCGCGAGGCTTCTCCTCAAATTCGATGAGGAGTCCTTCCTCAATCAACTAAGTTCAGCTGGAGTGAGAGGAACCATTGGCTATGCCGCACCAGGTACAACTATTACACATTTGTAATCATTGAATGAAAAAAATTCATTCATAGTTTTTTTATTACTCCAATATTGTATTTGTGAAATTTTATGCAGAATATGGAATGGGAGGACAGCCATCAATACATGGTGATAGGTATAGCTTTGGTGTTCTTCTTTTGGAAATATTCACTGGAAAAAGACCAACCAGTGAGTTGTTTGAAGGAAACTTTACACTACACAGCTACACCAAGTCAGCGTTTCCAGACCAAGTATTGGACATCATAGACAAATCAATGCTTCATAGCGGTCTTAGAGTTGGGTTTCCTGTTTTTGAGTGCTTGACACTTATTTTAGAGGTGGGACTTAGGTGCTGTGAAGAATCTCCAACGAACCGGCTGACAATGTGTGAAGCCGAGAAGGAGCTAATCTCAGTCCGAGAAAGGTTCTTTAAATCCAGAAAAACAGCCTGACGTGTAAGTCTACAAACTTTGCTACTCACTTTGAAGGATATGTCTGAGGCTTGTATAATATATGTGGTTTCTCCTACTAAACATACATATATACTTGCGGAATATTGTAATTTGAACGCTTTTGTTATTTGCAGACAATGTATCAATGTTGTATTACCAGCTTTGCGATTGATCACTTTCAGTTTTCCTATTTTAATTTCCACTTTTATCTAGAATACTTCAGCTTTTCATACTCCAATTTTTTTTTTCATTTAAACAGAGCTTTTATATCTGTATTTCTTCTTTTCTAGGAAAATAGGTGGTTGTAGTTTAGTTATGAAACGGTGACTTTTTTGGTGGCTTCATGAATCAGTTAGTTCTGCAGTTAATTATATGAATGGATTGAATTTGGTAAAGTGAGTGCTTTTCCTCCTGAGAAGAAATGATGTGAAGTATCAGTGGTTACTTTAGCCGTTGAGGACAACTTGCCGGAGAGGACAGATCCCTCCCTCAATCTGTTGATAACTTGGGATCATAACAACGATTTTTTCGAATCACTACTCGGATTCTCTCGGGAAGATGCTTACCAATAATAAAGGATACTGCTCCAAACATCTTAGATTTACGTCTTTAGGTTTCCACAATTTGTCTGCATTGGCATAACAGCTAGAAGGATAAAAACAAGCATTCCCACCACTAGTTGGGAAAACATCAAATAAGGTAAGGCATTAGAGAGCAATATAGAGATACCATGTCAGTAACAGAGAGTTGGGAGAAAGTTCCATTTCCCACAAGCTCTAGGGCTTCATGGAGATTGATAACCAAGATTTGGCTGCATATCCTTTTGTTCAAGATTGAAAAATGGATTGATTTTTTTTTTTGCCATTTTAAATGTTTGAATTAGATTAAAATAAGCCATTATGATGCTGCATGCATCACCGATTTAACTGCTCTCAATTGTTGGACTTTTATTTAGATACAAATCATCTTGGACAAGATGTTCTTTTAGTAACGAAAACTTGTCAATTTGAATCTTGATGTAAACAACTTGAATAGGAAGCTCCCTACATGTCTACCGAACTTGACATCACTCATGGACGTTATAGCTTTTTGGATATCATTATAGAAGTAGGAATTTCACTGACTCAAACTGTTCTTTAATCAATCGGTTCGAATAAAACCTCTCTAAACAGTTGCGATCTTTTTTTTCCCTGATCTCGAAATGCCATTAAATCCAAAACAATTGATTGAGACAGACATGATGTTATTTGGCTGGCCAGATCTCTTAGAACTATATTATCGTCTTGCTAATAAACCATTTGGGAAAAATAAAACAAGAAACTTATTTCGGAAAATAATAAATAAGACAAGAGACTAGTGGGATACTTGACTCAGAGGACAAGGAGGTTGACGACAAAGACCACAAGATTTTTTGAAAAGTCTTGCAGTTTTGTAAATGTGGTTGTGAGCCAATGAATATCTTCTACGTTGCATAACTACAACAATAAGATAGAGAAATTTTGCATTTGCTTCGTCTCATATATTCATTTCCTGCACGAAAAGCTTTTAAATCAAACAAAATGAGAAGCATGAGATTGTTTCTTTTATTTTCTTTCAGTACTCTCATGTTACTTGATGTATATGGTTTCACCGATGAAACTGATAGGAAAGCATTGCTCGACTTCAAATCTCAAGTTTCTGAAGGCAAACAAGATGTCTTGTCCTCATGGAACAACTCATTCCCTCTCTGTAACTGGAAAGGGGTTACATGCGGTCGCAAACACAAGAGAGTTACCCGTTTGGACCTTGGAGGATGGGAGTTAGGGGGAGTAATATCACCATCTATTGGTAATCTCTCCTTTCTCATATCACTTAAGCTCAATTATAACCATTTTGGAGGAATCATCCCTCACGAGGTGGGAAACTTGTTTAGACTTGAGTACTTGAATATGCAATCTAATTTTCTTGGAGGAGAGATTCCAGTCAATCTATTTAACTGCTCTAGATTGTTGAACCTGATTTTGTATGATAATCATCTTGGAGGAGGTGTTCCTTCAGAACTAGGATCATTGGCTAAGCTTAAAAATTTAGATCTTGGTTTTAACAACCTGAGAGGGAAGCTCCCTGTATCTCTAGGAAACTTGACATCACTCACGGAAGTTACATTTTCAGTAAACCAAATAGAAGGAGGAATTCCTGATGATCTAGCTAGATTGACTCAGTTAGTGTATCTTTCATTAGGAACGAACAAATTCTCTGGCATTTTTCCTCACTCCATCTACAATATTTCCTCACTTGAGAGCTTGAACATCTTTGGTAGTGGTTTTTCGGGTAGCCTAAAGCCTGATTTTGGTGATCTACTACCAAATCTTCGATATTTTTATATGGGACGTAATAGTTTCACAGGACCCATCCCAACAACACTTTCAAATATCTCGAATCTTCAAAATTTAGGAATCGAGTGGAACAAAATGACAGGAAGTATTCCTTCGAGCTTTGGAAAACTTCGGCATTTGCAATACCTATTACTTAATAGTAATTCTTTGGGAAGTTACTCTTCTGGAGATCTTGATTTTCTTAAGGCTTTGACTAATTGTAGCCAACTTGATACATTAGTTGTTAAAAGAAATAGGCTTGGAGGTGACTTTCCTACCTCTTTAACAAACCTGTCCACCAACCTCTGGAAATTAGACCTTGGAATAAATTTCATCTCTGGAACCATTCCTTATGACATTGGGAATCTCATCAGCTTACAAAAACTTATGTTAAACGAAAACTTGTTGACCGGACCACTACCAAGTTCCATTGGAAAGCTTTCTAAATTGGTGTTATTAAACCTCACGTCAAATAGGATGTCGGGAGAGATACCTTCTTCAATAGGTAACATCACTCAGTTAGAGCAACTCTATTTGTCCAACAATAGTTTTGAAGGAACCTTCCTCCGAGTCTTGGTCAGTGCCAATACATGTTGAATTTGTGGGTTGGGTCTAATAAGTTGAATGGGACTATACCTCAGGAGATTATGCAAATTCAGTCCCTTGTTTACCTCAACTTGTCAGATAATTCCTTGACAGGTTCTCTGCCAAGTTATATTAAACCACTAGAACGTCTTTGCACATTGTCTGTTGTGCATAATAAATTATCCGGGAAACTCCCTCAAGTCTTGGGAGATTTTCTCTCAGTGGAGAATCTTTATCTACAAGGAATTTTTTTTGACGGTGATATTCCAAATATAAAAGGGCTGATGGGTGCTAAAAGACTTGATTTCTCCAACAATAGTTTCTCTGGAAGTATACCTGGATATTTTGCAAACTTTTCTTCCTTGGAGTATCTCAATCTATCTATTAACAATTTCGAGGGAAAGGTGCCAACAGAAGGAAGATTTCAGAATGCTAGTGGAGTTACAGTATTTGGAAACAAGGATCTATGTGGAGGCATCAAGGATCTGAAACTAAAGCCATGTATTGTGCAAGCACAACCAATGGAGACTACCCATTTCTCTCTTTCGAAGAAAGTTTCCATTGGGGTAAGCGTAGGCATAGCTTTGCTTTTGATGGTGTTCATAGCTTATATTTCTCTACGTTGGTTCAGAAAAAGAAAGAAGAACCAGCAGACCAGTAATCCAACTTCTTCCACACTAGAGGTATTCTATGAAAAGATAAGTTATGCATATCTCCGAAATGCGACCGATGGCTTCTCTTTCAGCAATTTGATTGGATCAGGCGGGTTTGGGACAGTGTTTAAGGAATTTCTTCCAGTCGAGAACAAGTTTGTTGCAGTGAAAGTTCTAAACCTGCATAGACTTGGAGCTATGAAGAGCTTTTTGAGAGAATGTGAATCCCTCAAAAACATAAGGCATCATAATCTTGTGAAACTATTGACAGCTTGTTCAAGTATTGATTATCAAGGAAATGATTTCAGAGCTCTTGTCTATGAGTTAATGCCAAATGGAAGCCTAGATATGTGACTGCACCCAGAGGAAGTGGAAGAGATTCGTAGACCCTCAAGAACCTTGACCCTCTTTGAAAGGCTCAATATTTCTGTAGATGTGATTTCTTTTTTGGACTATCTTCTTGTTTATTGCCATGAACCTATAGCTCATTGCTATCTCAAGCCAAGTAACGTCCTCTTAGACGATGATCTGACTGGTCATGTAAGTGACTTTGGCATTGCTCGACTGCTCATGAAATTTGACCATGAGTCTTTGTTCAACCAACTAAGCTCAGCCGGCGTCAGAGGAACCATCGGCTATACCGCACCAGGTAAAACTATATCACACATCCGTACTGTCTGGGTGAAGAAACTGATTGTACTCTCTTTTTTATTACAATATTTTTCTGTGAATTATGGCGCAGAATATGGAATGGGAGGACAACCATCAATATATGGTGATGTGTATAGCTTTGGTGTTCTTCTTTTGGAAATGTCACTGGAAAAAGACCAACAAACGAGTTATTTGGGGGAAGCGTCACCCTTCACAGCTACACCAGGTTGGCGTTGCTAGAGAGAGTGTTGGACATTGCGGACAATTCGATTCTTAATAGCAGTCTCAGTGTTGGTTTCCCTCTTGCTGAATGCTTGACACTGGTTTTGGAGGTGGGGCTTAAGTGTTGTGAAGAATCTCCAAAGAACCGTTTGGCAACGAGTGAAGCAAGAAAGGATTTAATCTTAATCAGAGAGAGGTTCTTTAAAGCCAAACATTGATGTGTTTATTGTTTCCTCTACAGACTTCGCAGGATCATTATGGTATACCTTTGCTGTTCAGGGTCGAGTATCTCTGGCTCTCATTGTAACATATGGGTGGTTTATGCAACTCTTTATGTGTCTGTCTTAAGAAAATTAAAGTAGTATATTGTTAAAAAAAATCATTTTGTCTCTATTGATTTGCTCTGCAAAGAACGGTGTATTTATTACTGTATTATATAGTGAATCGAACTGTATTTGCGCTATTATTTTAATTGAACCTTTGCTTAAAACAAGGTAAGTTACTAGTTTTCCCAACTAAATTATACTTATATATATGTGATAAGGGCCTGACAGTTGACTTGGACGAAGTCAATGAGACTTGAGAATCAATTAACCCTCCAACCTCTATTTTACTTTGAAAATCAAAAGTCAATGAGACTTGAGAATAATTACATTACCAACAGGTTGCGAGTCTCGTAGCCTTAGACCTCACTTCATTTGCTAGTTTTCTAAAGCTTTATATTTCTCATTACTGCATAGAAATCCAGAGAATCTAAAAGAAGAAAAAATAGCTTTTACACCCTCATGAATTTTCCTCGTATGATCACGCAAGTCTTTCTTGTATCTTGTTTCTTTGTCATTGTGTCACTTGAAACTTCAGATGTGGTATGTGCTCAAACAATTAGATTGACGGAGGAGACTGATAAACAAGCATTGATGCAGTTCAAATCGCAAGTCTCTGAAACAAATGGAGTTGTGTTAGGCTCATGGAATGACTCCTTGCCTGTCTGTAGTTGGACTGGAGTTCAGTGCGGCCGTAAACACAGAAGAGTATCTGGTCTGGACCTTGGAGGACTGAAACTTACCAGTGTAGTCTCTCCTTTTGTCGGTAACCTCTCATTTCTTAAATCATTGAATCTCGCAGACAATTTTTTCCGTGGTGCCATCCCTTTAGAGGTTGGAAAATTGTTCAGGCTTCAGTATTTGAACATGAGTAATACTTTACTTGGAGGAGGGGCTATCCCGGTTGTTCTGTTTAATTGCTCCAACCTTTCAATCCTTGATTTATCATTAAATCAACTTGAACAAGGTGTTCCTGAAGAAATAGGATTACTGAAGAAGCTTATTTTCTTAGATCTTCGTAAAAACAACCTGGAAGGAAAGCTCCCTGCATCTCTAGGAAACTTGACGTCCCTTAGGACTTTTGACATTGGATACAACAGTATTGAAGGAGGGGTGCCCCTTGATATGTCTAGATTGACTCAAATAGTGTATCTTGAGTTGGCAATGAACAATTTCTCAGGTGTTTTCCCTCCGGTTTTCTACAACATGTCTTCACTTGAGTTTTTAGGCGTCCTTGGTAATCGATTCTCGGGTAGCTTAAGGTCTGAGTTTGGTAATCTGCTGCCAAATCTTCAACAGTTATCCATGGGAAGGAATCATTTCACAGGAGCCATTCCAACGACACTTGCCAACATCTCAAATCTTCAAATGATTGGAATCAGCCGCAACCGTCTGACCGGAAGTATTCCACCAAGCTTTGGAAAGATACAGAGTTTGAAATACCTCTCCCTTCTTGGTAATTCTTTGGGAAGTTACTCTTTGAATGATCTTGATTTTCTTGGTGCTTTAGCTAACTGCACCCTCCTAGAAACTTTATATGTTGGTGAAAATAGGCTTGGTAGTAACTTGCCTGTCTTGATAGCTAATCTGTCTGCAAACCTCCAGAATCTAGACCTTGGACAAAATTTTATCTCTGGAAGCATTCCTCATGAGATCGGGAATCTCATAAGCCTACAAAGATTTGGATTAGGAGGAAATCGTTTAACGGGTCTACTCCCAGCCTCTATAGGCAAGCTTACAAATTTAGAAGGATTGCATCTCGTTTCGAATAGTATCTCAGGGGTGATACCACCTTCTATAGGTAACATCACTCGGTTAGTGTTACTGTCTTTGGAAGACAACAGCTTTGAAGGAATTGTTCCTTCGAGTCTCGGTAATTGTAGTGGGAGTATACCTACGAGAGTTATTGCTTGGGTTTAATAACTTGAGTGGGAGTATACCTAGGGAAGTTATGCAAATTCAAACCTTTGTAACGCTGAGCATGCCACATAATGCTTTGACCGGCTCCTTACCAAATGATATTGGACGAGCAGAAAATCTCATTGAACTTTCTGTTTGGGGTAACAAATTGTCGGGAAGACTTCCACAAACCTTGGGAAACTTTCTTTCACTGGAAATACTTTATCTACATGAAAATTCTTTTGATGGAGATATTCCAGATATAAGAGGGTTGGTGGGTGTTAAAAGAATTGATCTATCCAGCAATAATCTTTCTGGAAGTATACCTGGTTATTTCTCAAATTTTTCTTCGTTAGAGTATCTCAATCTATCCATGAACAATTTGAAAGGAAGGGTGCCAACAGAAGGAATTTTCCAAAATGCTAGTATAATATCAGTATCTGGAAACAAAGGTCTATGCGGAGGCATCATTGAGTTGCAACTAAATGCATGCTTTGTGGAGACACCACCACGACAGAAAAAGCATTCATCTCTTTCGAAGAAAGTTGTGATAGGAGTCAGTGTAGGAATTTCTTTTCTTCTTCTATTATTCATAGCTTCTCTAGTATGGTTTAGAAAAAGAAAGAAAATCCGCTCGACCAATAATCAAGCTCCTTCGACTTTGGGTGCCTTCCACGAAAAGATAAGTTATGGAGATCTCCGAAACGTGACTGATGGCTTTTCTTCAAGCAATTTAATCGGGTCTGGAGACTTTAGTACTGTATTTAAAGCACTGCTCCCAACCGAAAACAAGGTTGTTGCAGTGAAAGTTCTAAACATGCAAAAACGTGGAGCAATGAAGAGTTTTCTTGCAGAATGTGAAGCTTTGAAGAATATAAGGCATCGTAATCTTGTGAAACTATTCACTGCTTGTTCGAGTATTGATTTTCAAGGGAATGTATTCAGGGCTCTAATCTATGATTTCATGCCTAATGGAAGTCTAGATATGTGGCTGCACCCAGAGGAAGTGGAAGAGGTTCACAGGCCATCAAGAACCTTGACACTTCTTGAAAGGCTTAACATAGCTATAGACGTGGCTTCTGTTTTGGACTATCTTCATGTTCAATGCTATGAACCTATAGCTCATTGCGATCTTAAGCCAAGCAACGTCCTCCTAGATGATGATTTGACTGCCCATGTTAGTGATTTTGGTCTGGCATGTCTTCTACTCAAATTCGACAAAGAGTCCTTACTCAACCAACTAAGCTCTGTTGGTGTCAGAGGAACCATTGGCTACACAGCACCAGGTCTTATTATCATACATTTCATTCCTGCCTGTAATGTTTAAATGAATAAAATAAATATATTATCTTCCTTTCTAATAGATTTTTTTTTCTCGGCGAATTATGGTGCAGAATATGGAATGGGAGGACAACCATCAATATATGGTGATGTGTATAGTTTTGGTGTTCTTCTTTTGGAAATGTTCACTGGAAAACGACCAACAAATGATTTATTTGGGGGAAACATTACTCTACACAGCTACACTAAGTTTGCGTTGCAAGATAGGGTGTTGGACATTGCAGACAAATCGGTTCTTAATAGTGGTCTCAGAGTTGGTTTCCCTGTTAATGAGTGTTTGACACTGGTTTTAGAGGTGGGACTTAAGTGTTGTGAAGAAGCTCCAGGGGACCGATTGTCAATGAGTGAAGTTGAAAAAGAGTTAATCTCTGTCAGGGAGAGGTTCTTTCAAGCCAGAAGAAGAGCCAGACGTTGAAGTGTTACTGGGTTTCTCTACAAACTTTGGATCCCACATAAAATCGCCTATATAGTTCTGTTACACAAAAGAAATGAATACTTTGTTGTGATAAGATGCATGTTTGGGTTACATTTTTTTTTTTTGTAATGTTTGTGTTTGTGTTACCATTTTTATATGTGATAAACATTTGCCTTGAGATTGATCTAGAAAAAAAAACATTTGCCTTGAGATATTGTGTGAAAAATCTACCCAAAATGAAAGGTTTCTATTGCCTTTGAGCGCATATTGCCATTTTTGTTAACTTAAAAAAAAAAGACACAATGCAGTATCAATCTATTAGTTTCTTCAAAACTTGTGCAAGTGTCGTGATGCAATCGATTTATCTCTAGAGAGAGGAGTCCTAGAGACAATTTCCTCTAATGACATAACAAGCCAGAAACATGGGGAAAGTCTCATTGTATTATGTATATCTCACGAGTTCATGATCGAAAGAGACTGAGTATGAGACAGGATTCCTGGTGGAAAGAAATGTTAAACAAAGCTAAGTGAGTTTTTTTTTTTGACTAAATTTGGTGCATTAAATTTAAAAAGTAACAAAGTTTACAATTGTTAGACAAAATATTAAAATTGAAAAATCATACATTTGAAAACAAAGATACAAGAAAAGATAGTAAATATAAAAAGGGGCAAATCGACATTTTAAAAGTTTTGTCACAAAAATATATTTCAAGAAAAAAATAATCGAAATAGATTTTTTTATTTTATAAATTTAAATATATATATTTTTTACTTTTAAATCTCATCTCCAAAACTCTAATCCATAACTTTAAACCATAAATCTAGATTAGTTAATTCAAGGATACAAATGTATATTTACACTCTTAATAAAGTCTATTTTAATCATTTTTCTCCTTAAATACTATTTTGATAACAAAAAAAACTTTTTAAGTTTATATTAGGATATTCTTCTATAAAAAAATCTTCAGATATTTTTGGATGATACTAGTATATAATTCTAAATTTTATATTTGGATATCCATTTGGTTTTTAATTAAACTTCAGTTTTGATTGGGTATTTTGGGATACATCGTTTGAATATTATATGATTGATTCGGTCGGACCTTCAGTTCGGACTAATCACAAGCATTCGAGTGTCGTGTCCAAATCAGCAGCCACGTGTCTTCGAACATGGCTACATAAAGCGAAGAAGTGAAATTGTCAGAAGAGGAAGTGGACAAACATGGTTGACAATGAGAAGTCAAGCGTTTACAAGAACCCATACGCGCCAGTGGAGGCGCGTGTGAAGGACCTTCTCTCCCGCATGACTATGCCGGAGAAGATCGGTCAGATGACTCTGATCGAAAGCAGCGTAGCTTCTCCCGCCGTCATTACAGATTTCTCCATCGGTATACGCAAACACTGCCTCTTTGTTTAAGTCAACGAAGAAACTTTCAACTTGTCTTGCTCTCTATATTGTTTCTTTTGTCTTAAGATAAGTAGTGTTTATAGATTTTTGGTTTACACAGGTAGTGTACTGAAAGCTGCCGGAGGGAGATGGCCGTTTGAAGACGCAAAGTCGTCAGATTGGGCGGATATGATCGACGGTTTCCAGCGATCAGCGTTAACGTCGCGTTTGGGAATCCCAATCCTTTATGGCATCGACGCCGTTCACGGCAACAACGACGTTTACGGCGCCACCATCTTTCCCCACAACATTGGCCTTGGAGCCACCAGGTGTGACTACAAATAACGGGGTTGACTTTATCTGTTTGACTGTTTTCTGATAAAGACTTGCCTTCACTGATTCAACGTAACTTAAGTTGAATCTCATTTTAATAGTAGGTGCAGTAATTGTGATTAACTAGTGGTTGTGTTCAAGATAGATGTAACTATTGGCCATGATGTGTGTTTGGTTGCTATTAATATGATAACACTTGTAGTTCTTGTGGTAACTCTACAGGGATGCAGATTTGGTGAGAAGAATTGGAGCAGCAACAGCACTTGAAGTAAAAGCGTGCGGTGCTCACTGGGCGTTTGCTCCATGTGTTGCAGTGAGTCCTATATATACATAGAATTTAGCTTATAATGACTATTTTTATTGCTTAGTCAATGAATGAGTTGCTGTCCTTAAAGGCCGTGAGAGATCCTAGATGGGGAAGATGCTATGAGAGCTATGGTGAAGTTGCTAAAATTGTTTCTGATATGACATCAATTGTTTCGGGTTTACAAGGCCAGCCACCACAACAACACCTAGATGGTTACCCTTTCGTTGCAGGAAGGTAATAATATGGTTGATGTATGTCTTTACTATGTTCCGCTTTCATTTCTGATTGGATTCGGCATTTGGTGATAGAAAAAATGTGGTAGCGTGTGCCAAGCACTTTGTTGGAGATGGCGGTACGGACAAAGGCATAAACGAAGGGAACACCATTCTTTCATATGAAAACTTGGAGAGGATACACATTGCTCCCTATAAGAAATGTATTGCTCAAGGAGTCTCTACCGTTATGGCATCTTTCTCAAGTTGGAACGGAGATAAACTTCACTCGCACCATTTCCTATTAACAGAAGTTCTCAAACAAAAACTAGGGTTCAAGGTTGCTTGAGTATGAAGACATTCTATAATAAGCTAGAGGTGTGTGTATTCATTGAGTTTAATATATATATCATCGTTTTTGTTGGTTAATCAGGGATATATAGTTTCAGACTGGGAAGGTTTGGACCGGCTTAGCCCACCGGTTTCAGATTACCGCAACTGCATCAAAGTCGCGATTAATGCTGGAATAGATATGGTACTGAATTCTTTTTATTCTATGTCTTGGATGATGGAGAATGCAAAGATTATTAAAGCAATGTTATTGTAGGTGATGGTACCTTTCAAGTACGAAGAGTTCATACATGATCTGATAGATTTGGTGGAGTCAGGGGAGGTACCGATAGCTCGTGTTGATGATGCTGTTGAAAGAATACTCAGGGTAAAATTTGTAGCTGGTCTCTTTGAATTTCCTCTCACGGATCGGTATTTGTTGCCTACTGTTGGTTGTAAGGTGAGCTTTCTTGTACCAAATGCCATTAAACCAAAGTTACTACACTGCTTGAGAACTCATATGTTTCCATGCGATCAGGAACATAGAGAATTGGCTCGTGAAGCTGTTAGAAAGTCATTAGTTCTGCTTAAAAACGGAAAACATGGACGATTTTTGCCACTAGATTGCAATGCAGAGAGAATACTTGTGGTTGGAATGCATGCTGATGATCTCGGATACCAGTGCGGAGGATGGACAAAGACAATGCACGGTCAAAGTGGAAGGATCACTATCGGTAACTATACCTTACTACAATACGGTTTGGAAAGTGACTCAAAGTTCATATGTGTGTTGACATGAAGAAATCATGGATCCCTAAAACATGGTTCCCAAAATTATGGACCTTGTTTATGGGAGCTCATGAATTCATGGATCCTTAAAACATGGATCCTTAAATCATGGACCTTGTTTATGGGAGTTCATGAATTCATGGACCTTGTTTATGGAAGATGTCTTTTGTATTCTCTATATATTACAATGTATTTGCAAAGAAATGAATCAAGGAAATAAGTTTCTCTCCTTCTTATTCTTATTTGTTCTTGAGTGTTCTTGAGTGTTCATACTCTTTCTCTTCATAAATCATCAATTCTAACATGGTATCAGAGCTTTAAGCTCCTACTTCATTCCGCAAACCTTCTCTATCCTTCTCTTTTATTCAGCAAAGCTTTTATGTTATTCTCATTCCGCAAATCATAAAAATGGAGAAGGAAAACATAATTTCCGTGACCCTTGAGGGTCCTAATTATCTCTCATGGTCAAGAGTGGCCAGAGTCACCTTGGGATGTCATGGACTTTGGGACAGCCATATCATGAAGGCTGGAACTTCAAAGAGGATGGCTGAAGAAGATAGATACGTGAACAACCACAACCAATGGGTTCAAGAAGACCAACAAGCTCTGGCTCTCATCTGTAACTCCTTGTCAAAACCAATCCTGAAGACCAATTCTCACATCAAAACCGCCAAGAGACTATGGGAGATTCTTCAAACCGCTTATGGGTGTTTATGGGAGAGTCTCCAAACCATCTATGAGAATGACCGGTTCCTCAGCTTTCTCCTACACCTAGACTCATCATTCAACACACTGATAAATAATTTCTTTACTGGAAGAAAGATTTCATGCCTAGATGATGGTGATCCTCTCAAAGGCCAGCCGGATAAATGTAAACCCAAGGAGCAGCAAGCAATTCAAGGGAGAACCATGTATTCTGCTCACATGGGTGATTCAATTGAAGACATGTGGAGAAATCAAGTTGGTACAACCTCATCTGATGATTTTGTGACCAGAAAAGACGCCAATTCCTTTATCTGGAGCACTGTTTTGGCTCTCATTGCTTCCAAGAAGGCTGGTACACATTCTCTTGACTCTAAACCTATCATAATAGATTCAGGAGCAAGCCATCACATGATTTGTGATAGGAACTTGATTAGTAATATCCAGCCTGCCGTAGGGAATGTAGTCATAGCAAATGGTGATAAGGTGAAGATAGAAGGGATAGGGAACCTTAAAGTGTTTGATAAGGAATCTACTGCCTTGTATATGCCTGGATTTTCATCTAACTTGTTATCAGTAAGAAGGGCTACGATTGATTTGGGCTGCCAAGTTGTGTTCAGACCAGATGAAGTTGAGTTTCAAGACCTGAAGACAGGAAAGGTCATTGGAAAAGGGCACAACTATCAGCAGATGTATCATCTTGAGAGGAATATGGTGCCAGAATCATCTATGCCTCACTGCCTGGCTAGCACCGTTAATGGCGCTGAGAACACAATATGGCATGCCAGATTGGGACATCCCCATACAAGAGCTCTAAACCTGATATTCCCTGGAGTGGTGTCTAAGAATGAAGAGTGTGAAGCCTGCATATTGGGGAAGCATTGTAGGACAGTCTTTCCACGGTCTGGCACCACCTATGAGAGTTGCTTTGACTTGGTTCACTCTGATGTATGGACGGCTCCATGTGTGTCAAGGGAGAATCACAAATACTTTGTCACCTTCATTGATGAAAAATCCAAATACACTTGGTTGACACTGATTCAGTCCAAGGATAAGGTGTTAGACGCCTTCAAGAATTTCCAAGCTCATGTCTCCAACCACTTCAATGCCAAGCTGAAGATCCTCAGATCAGACAATGGTGGAGAATACACAAGTCATGCATTCAAACAGTACCTGACTCAACATGGAATTATTCATCAAACAAGCTGTCCATATACTCCTCAACAAAACGGAGTTGCTGAAAGGAAGAACAGACACCTGATGGAGGTAGCCAGATCAATGATGTTCCACACCAATGTTCCAAAAAGATTCTGGAGTGATGCGGTGGTGACTGCTACTTATCTCATCAATAGGACTCCAACTCAAGTCCTCAAAGATCTATCACCGTTTGAAGTCCTTAACCAGACCAAGCCAGCTTTGGACCACTTACGGGTGTTTGGATGTCTCTGCTTTGTGCTGATACCAGGGGAGCAGAGAAACAAACTGGATGCCAGGAGCACAAAAGCGATGTTCATTGGCTACTCTCCAACACAAAAGGGGTATAAGTGCTATGATCCAGTAGCCAGAAAAGTTTTAATATCAAGGGATGTGAAGTTTGTGGAAACAAAAGGATATTATGAGGTGAAGAATTGGGATGATCTGAGGGACTTACCGCAATCAGAAAGAGCCACAAACCTCAGAATCATTTTGGAGAACTTCGGCATTGGCATGTCTCCAGCAACTCAAGAAACAAGAAGGAATATCCCTGAAGCTACTGCACCTGTTCCAGAAGCTGTAGTTGAAGAAGATGTGATTAATGAAAATGAAAAAATTGCCCATCCTGACCCTGAAAGGGGGAATCAACAAGAAGCTCATGATCAGGATGAGACCAAATCAGAATCAGTTCCTGAGACTCAAGATCAAGTTCCAGAAGAAACAAATGAGGCAGCACCTGATCAGATACAACCTTTGCGAAGGAGCACAAGAATCAGGCAACCGAAAGTCTACTTCAATGCTAAAGCTGTGGCACATCCAGTGAGTGCAGTATGCTCGCTTGCTCAATATCCAGAAGAACATCAAGTCTTCATTGGAGAATTGGATCAAGAGTACATCCCAAACACCTATGAAGAGGCAATGCAAGACAAAGAATGGAGAGAATCTGTTGAAGAAGAGATCAATGCCATGATCAAGAACAACACCTGGTATGAGACTGAGCTTCCAAGAGGAAAGAAAGCCGTGACCAGCAGACTCTTGCATACCATCAAGTATCTTGCAAATGGAAAGCCAGAAAGGAAGAAAACCAGACTGGTAGCAAGAGGATACACACAAGTGTATGGAGAAGATTATCTAGACACGTTTGCACCAGTGGCGAAGCTTCATACAATCCGGATACTCATCTCATTGGCAGTGAACCTAGAGTGGGATCTTTGGCAAATGGATGTAAAGAATGCTTTTCTACAAGGTGAACTAGAAGATGAAGTGTACATGAGACCACCTCCGGGAATGAAAGAGATGGTAAAGCCAGGAAATGTCCTCAGACTCAGAAAGGCGATCTATGGCTTGAAGCAATCACCAAGAGCTTGGTACCACAAACTAAGCACTACATTGAATGGAAGAGGATTTGTGAAGTCTCAAGCGGATCACACACTCTTCACTCTCACCAGCAAGTCCGGGATTATTGTGATCCTAGTCTATGTGGACGATATCATCATTACTGGTAGTGACAAGGAGGGGATCAGTGCCACCAAGACATTCCTCAAGACCGCATTTGACATCAAGGATCTAGGTGAACTGAAGTACTTCCTCGGGATTGAGATATGCAGATCAAAGGAGGGGTTGTTCATGTCCCAAAGAAAATATACTTTGGATATTCTAAAGGAAGCAGGAGATCTTGGAAGAAGACAAGCCAAGACACCACTGGAAGAAGGCTACAAGACACTGCGAGAGGGGGAGTATGAAGATACTCCATTTGAAGATGTCAAGCAATATAGGAGAATTGTTGGAAAGCTGATCTATCTAACCATTACCCGGCCAGATGTTTGTTTTGCAGTAAATCAGGTGAGCCAGCACATGCAAAATCCCAAGGTTCATCACTGGAACATGGTGGAGAGAATCCTAAGATACTTAAGGGAGGCTCCGGGTCAAGGCGTATGGATGGCTTGCAACAGAAACACTGAGGTTGTTGGATACTGTGATGCAGATTGGGCTGGAGACAGAACAGACAGAAGATCAACTACCGGCTATTGCACATTCATTGGAGGAAATTTGGTTACATGGAAGAGTAAGAAGCAGAAGGTTGTGTCTTGCTCAAGTGCAGAAGCAGAGTACAGATCAATGAGGAAATTAACCAGTGAACTCATCTGGATAAAGAGTCTTCTAGGCGACTTGAGGATTGAGATCACCAACCCCATGACCATGCATTGTGACAACCAAGCCGCAATACACACTGCGTCCAATTCAGTCTTCCATGAGAGGACAAAACACATAGAAGTAGACTGCCACAAGGTAAGACAAGCAGTAGAGCAGCAAATGATCCTCCCATGCTACACAAGGAGTGAAGATCAACTGGCGGACATCTTCACCAAGGCGGCCAACAGCAAAGTTTGTGAGTCCATTCTTCCAAGACTAGGACTCATAAACCTTCCATGTCAGTGATCCCCTCACCATGGAGTGTTCTACTCTTTTTCTTTTGCTTGGTTTTTATCCCAAGTGGTTTTTCCAAGTAAAGGTTTTAATGAGGGAATACTTCATGGCTTTCCAAGCTTGACTTGTTTCATATGGTCAAGCTTGAGGGGGAGTGTTGACATGAAGAAATCATGGATCCCTAAAACATGGTTCCCAAAATTATGGACCTTGTTTATGGGAGCTCATGAATTCATGGATCCTTAAAACATGGATCCTTAAATCATGGACCTTGTTTATGGGAGTTCATGAATTCATGGACCTTGTTTATGGAAGATGTCTTTTGTATTCTCTATATATTACAATGTATTTGCAAAGAAATGAATCAAGGAAATAAGTTTCTCTCCTTCTTATTCTTATTTGTTCTTGAGTGTTCTTGAGTGTTCTTGAGTGTTCATACTCTTTCTCTTCATAAATCATCAATTCTAACAATGTGATATACATTATTGTTTGAAAATGTAGGCACAACACTTCTAGATGCCGTAAAATCAGCGGTTGGAGAGAAAACAAAAGTGATCTACGAGAAAACTCCATCAAAGGAAACCTTAGCCTCGGCGAAAAGATTCTCCTACGCAATTGTTGCGGTGGGAGAAGCTCCCTATGCAGAGACCACAGGGGACAACTCAGAACTCATAATACCCTTCAATGGTAGCGACATTGTAACCGCGGTGGCGGAGAAAATCCCGACTCTAGCGATCTTGTTTTCAGGACGGCCTATGGTCCTAGAGCCGGAGGTTCTTAAGAAGATAGAGGCCCTGGTCGTTGCTTGGTTGCCTGGAAGCGAAGGGAAAGGGATTACTGATGTGATTTTTGGAGATTATGACTTCCGAGGAAAGTTACCAGTGAGCTGGTTTAAAAATGTGGACCAGTTGCCGCTAGACATTGATGCAAATGGGTATTTCCCATTGTTTCCCCTTGGTTTTGGTCTTCATTGAGATTCTTCTGAGAACTCAAAACTGGTTTAACTCCAAGTGATTTTATTGAGGAACGGATGCAAATAAGTGGCATACTAAAAGGGCACATGTCATCAACTTTATCGTTGTTGTTGTAGCTTTTTCGTTTAAGTGATCTTGTTAAAATTGGTTCAAAACTCTGGGTTCCTACGTTATTTATTATGTTTTTTTTTGTTCGACACATTGGTACAATTGTGGTCCAGAAAATTACTTCTAGTGTTGTTGTCTTTCATCGGAGCAATAACAGTCATGATTTATCAATGACCCGATGTGTACATGATTTAGGAAATAATATGTCAATTAAACAACATAAAATTATTTGGATGATATTGTGTTATGCATAATTGATTTGTAGCCCTTCTTGAATTGTTTCTATTTCTAATGCCAGTGTTTCCCTTCAAGATCTACCATACTACCAAATCTGTTACACAACTGATGATTTTGGTATCACACTCACATAAGATAAAACAATGGCACTTTTGGTATAGGAAAAAGTGGAAAGAAAAAAAAAGAAAAACAATAAAATAGCAGAAAAACTGGAAATCAATCCAAGAAACACGCAGCATAATTGCAAGAACAAGTCTAGACTGTATACTAGAAGAAGTTATGGTGAGAAAAACTCAAAGGGAGGCTTGCCAAAACTATATCTTGGGGTTTTGATTATTTTTTTTGCGATACAATTACATGTAAATGATAAAAGTCAATTCGAAAAAGCAAATTGTTTAGGACTCCCTGAATTTTCTTATATTTTTCAAGAGTAAAGTGCCTTACGTGACAAGCTCAACTTAAGAAAGATAAATAATACTAGACTAGGCATGGTATAGGTAATGACAAGGTTTTGGCGTGTTTACCTAATGTTTTAATTAAGCTGACTAGTGAGATCATTGCTTTCTTAAAAAAATTGAGAATAGTTTCTGATGACAAAAGACAAGGAAACTACCAAATCCATGATCACCGCATAGGTATTGCGTCATAGCGATAAGGTTTTGTCGTGTTTATTAACCTAATGTAAAGTTAACTACTCTGACAAGTAAGTTTAAGTTAATTTAATCTGTAACGTGTCTTAACATGATTAGTTCAAAATTGGGTTATGGAAAAGTTCAACGCCAATGATGTGTAATAATATTTAACGAAGCCAAAACAATATAATAGCAACCCCATTTTAATATTCGAATTTATTTGTGACTATATATAAAGAGATGGAGAAATAGGTTTGAAGCAGTTAACTTGTGATAGAAGAAGAAAAAAAAGAAAGAGAAAGAAAGACTAATAATGGAAAGACAAGAAGAAGCATGCGTTTACAAAAACCCAAACGCGCCAGTGGAGGCGCGTGTTCAAGACCTTCTATCTCGGATGACTTTGGCGGAGAAGATCGGTCAGATGACTCAGATCGAACGTGTCGTCACTACTCATCCCGTCATTACAGATTCCTTCATCGGTATATGCACCATTTTTTTTCTTTGTTCTTTCTTTTTTTGTAACACTCATATTTTTTCTTTGTTATCATTTCGAAATTTAATGAATATATGTATTTTTTTTTTGAATAAAAAAGTTTGAATATTTTTCTAAAGTTATGAAAATGGATTTTGGGGTAACAGGTAGTGTACTAAACGGCGGAGGGAGTTGGCCGTTCGAGGACGCTAAGCCGTCTGACTGGGCTGATATGATCGACGGTTACCAAAACGCAGCGTTGGCGACGCGTTTGGGAATTCCGATAATATACGGCATTGACGCCGTCCACGGCAACAACAACGTTTACGGAGCCACCATCTTCCCCCACAACATCGGTCTCGGAGCCACCAGGTTTAATCCCCATTCTCATGCTCTTTCACTTAACTAATGGACAGGAGAGTGAAAGATTTGGGTCTAGTAATAGTGTTGCTCTAATTTGATTGTAAACAAACAAATCCTAATGAAATATTTGTCTTTATCCAAGTTTTAACATACATTGGGGTATTTAATTAAGAGTTTTAGTTGGTGCTGCACTTGTGATTTCATAAAATAATTTAAAAACCCACATTATCAAACAAAATTTATGTTGTAGATTTTAGAGTGATTCAATTGTTTTTAAAGTGTTTGAGATGGTTTTCTTTTTTTTTTTTTTTTTTTTTTTTTTTAACTCATCTTCAACTTTCATTCACCAAAAGTACAAGGTACACAAGGTTATAACCTCTGCAAACTTGAAACCAAATACATTGATGCTATCTAGTATTGCCCTAAGTCACTTGAATGGACTTAACGCTACTTAACCCAGCTAACAATGCATTTTTTACCACACCGAGAATGAATCCATCCCACAACCCGGAATGAATCATCTCTTTGACCCCTACATTCGACCACATGACTTGGAAACAACTACTAACTCAAAGACACAACCCATACATTCAGCATTTCATCTCTTCACCTAGCTATGGTCCCGTAAGGTGTGATTTCCGCTCATGTTCCAATAGCAATAACACCGTAGGTGCATTACTGATGACGGTTTGTATCCATTGGCGTTCAAAGCTCCAGTCCTAAGCCACATACGGACAGCAGTCCGAGTGAACCTACAACCTAACAGCCATACAAATCGAGGCAGAAACTGAACTAACAAGCCATGAACTCAACCTGTATATTATATCCTATATTGTGTGCTGGTTCCAATTGGTGATCATCGAATCCTTGAACCAACAAGGTAACACCTCGGGCGCGTTCCAGATTTTGTTCATGCCGTGGTCAATCGATACCTCGTTTCATAGGCAAAGCCGGACGAGCTCCGGAATGAAAAACGGACCTTGGTGGTGAGAGACACAAGGGATCTCTTTCAAGCTTCCAACAGGTTCGAAGCTCACATCAGGGCCTTCTATCAGCCTCCAGTCGCACCTCTCCTCTTCTTGATAGCCCCGCCTTAGGAGGGAGCATCTAAGATAAAAGAGTTGTTTGACCTTGTTCACGCGTCACCGCCGTGAAAGTATAACCCTAGATCTGAAAAGGGGAAAATTAGATCTAGGTATACATTCGGTCCTAAACGCTGACTCTCCTCTTCTTGCCTTCTCCATAGTCTCGTCGTCTCTCCAATCAAAATCAATGGTCGACCCGACAGATCTACAGGGCTCCAACAAGGGGTCAGCACCGCGACAGAGAAGAAGAACATATTGACTGAGGATTAGAACAAGAAGAGGAAAGGAAAAGAGAAAATAGGAAAGGGGAAGGGAAACTTTCGCCTCCGACTCCGCCGGAGGGGCGGGTCGGAGCTAGGGTTAAGGTAGCTTTTTGTTGCCGCTCTCTCTCTCTAGTTTTTTCTAGATGGTTTTCTTAGTTAGTAAATATTCAATTTTATTTTGTTTTAGATAATATTTTAAAGTGATTTTACAAAATTCATATTAAATTTTTGAATTCGCCTTAAATCATCTAAAAACTCATTAAAAATCAAATTATTTCAGTTTTGAGATTGAATAGACCCCAATATTTTATGGTCCTCAAATTTTAATAATAATTTTATATAAGTATAACTTAAAATTTTTATATGGCTCTTGAATCTCAAGCCTGGCCTTGAACAAAAATAATATTCCATCTGTTTTATTTTATTTGTCGTTTTAAGTTTTTTGCACACAGATTAAGAAAACATTTAATTTTACATGTTTTAAAAAAAACACTATTACCTATACACCTAACTATATTTCAACCAATAGAAAAATAGAATGATATATAAAATAATTAAGTTTTACATTAAAATTATAAAACAACATTTATTTTGAAACGGAGTTAGTAGTATTTGAAGGTGGTGTTGAATGTGATAACAATGGTTAGCTCTTGTGGTATTTAACAGGGACGCAGATCTGATCAAAAGAATTGGTGCTGCAACAGCACTTGAAGTAAGGGCCATGGGTGCTAACTGGGCCTTTGCTCCTTGCGTAGCAGTAAGTTCATTATGCATGTTAACAATATTGAATGAGATAATCACTAGGGTATACTCCATGATTGTTTCAATTGTTGTTGTAACACCTTTAGTTTTCTAATATAGGCTTTGAGGGATCCAAGATGGGGGAGATCATATGAGTGTTACAGTGAAAACGCTGACATTATATGTGACCTGACGACGCTTGTCTCGGGCCTTCAAGGCGAGACACCTAAAGACCACCCTAATGGTTACCCTTTTCTTGCGGGAAAGTATGTCTACAACTTTATACGCGTCTTTAAATTAATAGCTTTTGATGTCACTGCTCATGGATTTGTTCACTATGTGATAGAAACAATGTGGTTGCATGTGCAAAACACTTCGTTGGAGATGGGGGTACCGAACATGGCACAAACGAAGGCAACACTATTGTGTCATACGAAGAATTGGAGAGAGTGCATATTCCTCCATATCTGAACTGTCTTGCTCAGGGAGTCTCTACTGTTATGGCTTCTTACTCCAGCTGGAATGGAAGTAAACTACACTCTGATTATTTCCTCTTGACAGAGGTTCTCAAACAGAAACTCGGTTTCAAGGTCAGCTAGGTGATTAATTATGAAATATCTGAATAAGCCAGAGGTGTATTAACGTTGCTTTGTTGCCAGGGATTTATCATTTCAGACTGGGAAGCTTTGGACCGGCTTAGCGAGCCATTTGGTTCAAACTATCGCCACTGCGTTAAAATCTCAGTTAATGCTGGAGTAGACATGGTAGCCTCTCAAACATATTGTTAATGATCTACAATGTTTAAGAGTTAAAGGAAATGAGCAAAAGGTTACTAATATATTTTATTGCAGGTGATGGTGCCATTCAAGTACGAACGGTTCATAAATGACTTAACTGATCTGGTGGAGACAGGGGAAGTGTCAATGGCTCGGATTGATGATGCTGTTGAAAGAATACTCAGAGTGAAGTTTGTCGCCGGTCTTTTCGAACATCCTCTCACAGACCGGTCTTTATTGAGTACTATTGGTTGCAAGGTGAGGTCTCTTGTAGATAGTTGTCATTAGATTGGAGGGCATGATTGGCTGACTCTGTCTTTCATAATTTCAGGAACATAGAGAACTGGGACGCGAATCGGTTCGAAAGTCTTTAGTTCTACTAAAGAACGGCAAAAATGTTGAGAAACCGTTTCTGCCACTAGATCGCAATGCCAAGAGAATTTTAGTGACTGGAACGCATGCAGATGATCTTGGCTACCAGTGTGGAGGATGGACAAAGGCGTGGTTCGGTCAAAGCGGAAGGGTCACAATCGGTAATGAAAGCAAACTCCAATCTCAGAGGCTAGTAGTAGTTAGAAAGTTAATCTGATGGATCTATGTTTTGGTCTGAAAATGTAGGCACAACGCTTTTGGATGCCATCAAAGCAACAGTTGGAGACCAAACCGAAGTGATATATGAGAAAACTCCTTCGGAGGAGACCTTAGCCTCGAGTGAAGGCTTCTCTTACGCGATTGTTGCGGTCGGGGAAACGCCTTATGCAGAGACTTTGGGGGATAACTCAGAACTCATAATACCTTTCAACGGTAGCGAAACTGTAACCGCGGTTGCGGAGAAAATCCCAACTCTAATGGTCTTGTTCTCAGGACGGCCTGTGGTTCTTGAGCCGACAGTTCTTGAAAAGACAGAGGCTATTGTCGCTGCTTGGCTGCCTGGAAGTGAAGGGCAAGGAATGGCTGATGTCATTTTTGGAGATTATGGCTTTGAGGGGAAGTTACCAGTGAGCTGGTTCAGAAGTGTTGAGCAGTTGCCGCTAAACGCTGATGCCGGTTCGTATGACCCATTGTTTCCTCTTGGTTTCGGTCTCAAGTGAATTCTAGCTGGATTCAAACCCTGTTTAACTTAACTGGTATGGCTGAAGATTGATCAATAAATGGTGGAGTTTGAGTGTGTTTGTAATATTAAAATTAAATGATATGTGTGTGTGTAACAATATGTATTTGCCCATATATATTTAGAGAAATTTAAGCATAACCAAATACATTTTTGTTCACACGTTCGTTTGTTATGTCATTATTTTAGTTACTTGTTCTATCGTCCATCAAAGCAGCAGTTGGAGACAACACCGAAGTGATCTACGTCTCAACTGTATGAACATGATGGTAACATGATCTTAGTTCAGTTGTCTATTGAGCAAAGTAACAGAGACATTAGTTGTTAATTACAACAGAGGACTCATGAGTTAGGACAATCTCAATTAAACTAACTTATCAGCGTACTCTTCCCAGATTTGCTAGCCTCATGGCTCCTTACAGGAGGCGACAATAATCTAAATAAGTATTGTCAATGTTTTCCCTAGCGTACGTGGTATCATTTTTTTTTCTTTTGGGAGGTGATGATTTCGTTTGCCCTCAGTGCATTGAACTAATCCGTCACAAGAGCTTCTTCCAACCTCAACACTGTCTATATAGATCCGTGAAACAGACCATCACAAAAAGCGTCTTCCACCTTCAAAGCTACTGACAGTGTCAGCACCACCACTAAACACACCATCACAAGACTTCCATATGAGGAGTAAAAACGACAGAACCATAGTCTATTCAAAATCCACTATATAAATGAGTATGAGTACAACTGCGTTTTCTATGTTAAACCAGAATAGATCCAGAGACTAAGGCTCTAAAGAACAATCTCTCAACCCAAAAAAATAATTTCTCAACACAAAAATAAACTCAACAAAAAAGCAATACAAGAACTTAGAAACAAGTATGCACAAAAGATCATTAGGTTTCTGGCAGCTACATACTAATCCCACCATAAATCTAAGATGTACAAGTCGGTAACACATGTGACAAATTTCATCTCAACTGAGAAGATGTCACTGTCAAAAGTTCCAAAGACTCAAGATAGTACTTGTTAGCTACCAACAACGCTAAAACCACAGATTAAAAGAAACTAAAGGTTGAAAGGTATGACTAAGCAATCCAAATACAAACTTTCAACTCTTATATCTCGTATTAAATTGGAGGGGCATCATTAACTGTCTTTCACAATTTCAGGAACATAGAGAATTGGGGTGTGAAGCGGTTAGATAGTCTTTAGTTCTACTATAGAACGTCAAACATGTTGATAAACCGTTTCTGCCACTAGACACAATGCCAAAAGAATTTAAGTCACTGGAACACATGCCAACGATCTTCGCTACCAGTGCGGGGGATGGACAAAGGTAATGTTTGTCTGTGCAGCCTTTTAGGTTCCCATCTTTGCTCTATCAAAATAAGGATCACCTAATAGGAGCGACATTTACTAGTAGTAGTAACTGAAGGTGTTGGTTATGCTGCTGAGGCTGGTTTTGAGTTGGGTGAGGGTAAATGTCAATGTCTTCAACTAGTGTTTCATCCGAAACATTGGGTTCTTTTCGTATTGTTATGTCTGGCAAAAGTACACCTGAAAATCAAAGTATCTCTCTCACAACAATTTAGAAACATTAGATTTGGGTTTGAAACACTTCAATATACAGAATGCACATTAATTACATTGCACAAATTGCTCCATAAAAGAAAAATAGAACACTAAAGCTTTTCACTTGAATCTTTCTTCTTAGATTGTAACATGGAGTCTATCTCTTCTTGCTCGTATTGTCTTGGATCATCGAATCTTGTACAATCCACAATTTCTGAGAGAAATATGAGTCCAAAACGACACAGTAAATTATACAATGGATAACTTCAGGATTCAGTAAAAACAAGAGAGTAAAAAGGGTAATAATTACCATTGAGAAACAGGATTCTGACTTTTGTAGAATTTGGAGAATCTACCGCGAGATTCAGGTTTTGGTTTAAAGGTTTTCTTCCTCAAACCAAAGATCTCTTGTATCAAAGGAACATGGCTTAGTACCAGCTTCCATGCCACAAACCACCCTGTCGAGATACCCAGATTAACATCAATCATCTGAAAGAGCTCATAATCATCAAGTAAGACAGAAAGTTTGAGAAGAAAGAGTACAAAGAGCTATGAAGCAGACAACAAAGGAGGTCGCCAGAAGAGGACGTACGATGAAGAAGAAGAGATAGTCTATGAACGAAGGAGATGCTTCCATTGACGAAGCTTATCGATTAGGTTTCAACGATCTGTGTTTGGGTTAATTCAGCAAATTGTTTTCTTTTTTTGGGGGTCAAATTAAGCAATTGTTTTTTAATAACAGGTGAGGCTATAGGAATCGTATATGGGCCTTTATAAGTTCTTATGTTTTTATGTTATAACCCGTAGGGCTTTTGAACGTTTATAATTACACTTTTAAAGTGTTTTCGAAATCCTATTCCAATTTCAACTTCCAAATTTAACACATTAATTCCCTCAATGTCTTAAAAAATGTTTTAAATTTTTTTTTTTTGAGTTCTTACTTCTTAACTTTAAAAGGGTAATTAAATTATTGTACTGTAGAATACTTACCATAATTTTTCTGAAGTTCAAAAAATTTAATAAACACAATTAAAATAGATATTATACATAATTTAAACAAAATTATGTACAAAACTTAAAAATACATAAGTTATAGTTTTAATTAACTCAATAAATAATCAATACCCTGACAAAGAAAAGAAACGTATTTAAATTTATCCTAACAAAGAAAAAAAAAGAATTTAAATTATGTGGAGAAGAGAGGAACATTCAAAAATAATTTCTTTTGAAATTTGGGTTACAACTAGGGGTGGGCATTTTACCCGATACCCGAACCCGTACCCGAACCCGATCCGAAAAACCCGAATCGAAATCCGAACCGAAATAGCAAAATACCCGAACGGGTATTGATTTAGGAGAGATTGGATATCCGAACCCGAACGGGTAATACCCGAACCCGAATGAATACCCGAAAATAACCGAACATAACTATACTTAACCTTATATTTCTAGTCTACATCTCTTATTTTATTTAAAATATTTATATTTATGTTACACAAACTTTAAAATCATACAATAAACATATAATTATGGACAAAATGATTTGATACTCACTTAAAATGTATGTCAACCTTTTTTTTCATGTATTAACAAAAGTTACATTCAATTTTTTTTAAAAAAATAACCAAATCAATGTCTTTTTATTTTTGACATGTATCTCCAAATCTATTTAATCATTCAATCTATTAAAAATAAAAACTTAGTTCAGTAAAAATTATATTTTTAAATACAAAAAACTTTAAAAATGATTTTTTTTTTAAAAGTCTAAATATCCGAACCCGAACTCAAAATACCCGAACCCGACCCGAACTACAAAAATACCCGAACGGGTTCTATAACCCTATACTGAAATACCCGAAAATCCGAAATACCCGACCCGAACCCGAACGGGTATCCGAACGCCCACCCCTACACTTACAACACCACACGAAGAAACGGACAATTTTTAAATTTCGAAAAAAACAAACCGGCGCCTCAGAAATTTATCACTATAATGAGTGAAAATATTTAAAAACAAATAAAAATAAATACTCCCCTAATATAAAAACCCACACACTCACTCACTCGCTCTACTTCACTTCAGAAACCCTAGATCTAATCCTCCACTCTCCTCCTTATCCACTACCTTCGTCTCTCTCTCTCTAACCTATCGAAGATGCGTGAGATCCTCCACATCCAAGGCGGCCAATGCGGCAACCAAATCGGCGCCAAGTTCTGGGAAGTCGTCTGCGCCGAGCACGGCATCGATCCCACCGGCCGTTACACCGGCGACTCAGATCTCCAGCTCGAGCGCATCAACGTCTACTACAACGAAGCCAGCTGCGGAAGATTCGTCCCTCGCGCTGTCCTCATGGATCTGGAGCCTGGTACCATGGACAGTCTCAGATCTGGACCTTACGGCCAAACCTTCCGTCCCGATAACTTCGTCTTCGGCCAGTCCGGTGCTGGTAACAACTGGGCGAAAGGGCATTACACTGAAGGAGCTGAGTTGATCGATTCGGTGCTCGATGTTGTTCGTAAGGAGGCTGAGAACTGTGACTGCCTCCAAGGTGTGTAGATCTGTTTGTTTGTTTAGTGTGATTGATTAGGGTTTGATTGAGGTTTTTTGGGGTTTGTGTAGGGTTTCAGGTGTGTCATTCGTTGGGAGGAGGGACTGGATCTGGGATGGGGACTTTGTTGATATCGAAGATTAGGGAGGAGTATCCTGATCGTATGATGCTGACGTTCTCTGTGTTCCCTTCGCCGAAGGTTTCTGATACTGTGGTTGAGCCGTACAATGCTACTTTATCTGTTCATCAGCTTGTTGAGAATGCTGATGAGTGTATGGTTCTTGATAATGAGGCTTTGTATGATATTTGCTTCAGGACTCTCAAACTCACCACCCCCAGCTGTAAGATTTATTGTCGCATGAGATGTATTTTTGTTCTATAGTCTATATGATGTGTGTGTTGTGTTGTTGGCTCTCTTTGTTGATCTCTGGGTATCTGCGTGGGTCTCATCACCTCACTAGATCCTTAAGCTATTACCTTCTGATGATTTGCTTGCTCCTGTGAGATGAGAGATATTCTAAATCCTATGGCTGTGTAGCAGAAGAGTATGATTATCAACTGCTTTAGTGAGTTGAAACTTGAAAGTGTACTGCCTCATCTTAATACAGTGATGTGCTTTATGGTTGCATTGGTGATGTGAGATGCCTTTTCGTGTTATAGTTGATATGCTATGATGAACATGAATTGGTCATTGTTTCGTATAGCAACTTAGCAAGTCTTGCAATTTCTTCACCGAATGATGCTCTCGATATCTTTACATTAACCTGCTGTTCTGTGTTATTTGCCCTGTTTGTTAATCTGTGGTCATCTGCATTGATCTCATCATCACACTATATTCTTAAGCTATTGTTCTCTTACTAATGGTCTTCTGTTATTATATGGTACAGTAGTTATATAGAAGAGCATGCTTATCAACTGCTTAAGTGAGTTGAAAGTACAGTGATATCTACAAGCTCTGTTGTTGTCTTTGCATGTTTGCTTTATGTGTATGTGCATATGGCTAGGAGTTAACTCATATACGTGTTCTGTTTCTCTCTTTGTGCAGTTGGTGACTTGAACCATTTGATATCTGCAACAATGTCTGGTGTCACATGCTGTCTGAGGTTCCCTGGTCAGCTCAACTCTGATCTCCGTAAGCTGGCTGTCAACCTTATCCCATTCCCTCGTCTTCACTTCTTCATGGTGGGTTTTGCTCCTCTCACCTCAAGAGGATCTCAGCAATACCGTTCCCTCACAGTCCCTGAGCTCACCCAGCAAATGTGGGACTCCAAGAACATGATGTGTGCTGCTGACCCAAGACACGGACGTTACCTCACAGCCTCCGCCATGTTCCGTGGCAAAATGAGCACAAAGGAAGTGGACGAGCAGATGCTGAACGTTCAGAACAAGAACTCATCCTACTTTGTTGAGTGGATCCCCAACAATGTCAAATCAACCGTCTGTGATATCCCACCAACTGGCCTGAAGATGGCCTCCACTTTCATTGGGAACTCGACATCGATCCAAGAGATGTTTAGGCGTGTGAGTGAGCAGTTCACAGCTATGTTCAGGAGGAAGGCTTTCTTGCATTGGTACACTGGTGAGGGAATGGACGAGATGGAATTCACAGAGGCAGAGAGTAACATGAACGATCTTGTGTCAGAGTACCAGCAATACCAAGACGCAACGGCAGATGAGGAAGGTGAGTACGAGGACGAGGAAGAGGGAGATTACCAACAAGAGGAGGAGTACTGAGAGAGAGAGAGAGTATGTGTGTTATCCTTGAACCAGTTTAGTTATTTGTTTCTTTAAAAAAGAGGAGAACCCCAACGACCAGTTGCAGGTTTTCTTATGCTTGTATTGACAAAACTCTGGATCTTGTGACTTATGGTGTGTTGTTTGTGTACTTTGCGTCCTTAAATTTGGTTCAGTCTTTCTATTTTGCTCTTTAATTTGAAGAATGTTTAAATGTCTAACACGTGACAATGGCAACCTTGGGGTTTGTTTTTTTGGAAGTCTTTTAGTAGAAAAATCTAAGAACCGTTTTTTAAATAAGAAATTTAAAAGTTGTTTTTTAACAAAAGAAATATAAGAAAAAGTTAAATTAAATTAAAAATTTCAGCTTAAAAGACCGTAAATAAACATGATCTTATATACGTGTTATCAGATGGGACAGATGGATGGATGAAGGATATGCATATATAGCTTAAATCAAGTTTATCAGACCTAGCGTGAGGAACATTCAAAGTTGATTTAGGGTTTTGTTTTTATAGCTGAACATTCAAAGTTGATTTAGGGTTTTGTTTTTATAGCTGTGAGTGTGGCTACTTAGAATAGATAAATATAATTTAGTAATATTTTAACCATTTTAGCCTCTAAAGGTGATCATAACTTTCTTTGGAAAAAGGCGTGAACCATGCCGTTTCCTGATACATGTATTATCGTTTGACCGGTGCTAAATTATTTGTTAAGCTCTTTTTTTGTGCACAAATTGTTTGTTAAGCTCAAGATATATTTATTTATCAATTATTTTGTCAACGATACGATTGTCTATTTTACTTATTTCGTAATTTCTTTATATCAATAAGGCATGAGGAAATATTGTAGTTATCATAAATTTTGCAGTATTTCAAAATGATTTTAAAGGCTTTTTGTCACTTTTTAGAGTCTCTTATTCTATTGTGTTAATGACAATTACTGTAAGCGACTTTGGATTTGTACTTTTGATTTTGAAAGTTTTCTAAATGTTGTTTGCTCAATGTATAGTTTTCAGTCAAAATGATTTTAAAGTTTTTTGTCACTTTTTAGAGTCTTATCCTATTGTGTTAATGAAAATTACTGTAAGCGACTTTGTATTTGTACTTTTGATTTTGCAGGTTTTCTAAATGTTGTTTGCTCAATGTATATATTTTCAGTCAAAATCAACGTTTTAACTAGTTATGTCTTTTGACTCTATCGACCAATGCTACTGTCTTCTATCACTACTTATTTTCCTTTTGTTAATAATCTGCTGTCTTAAATTCTGTAGTCCAGTCTCCAATGGTCTTCGATTTTGATAAGTTGTTTTACACTTTTACTCTGTAAGTAATATACGTTTTCTTATAAATGTTACAATCTTGTATTTATTTCATTTGTGTGTTATGAGCTACAAAGTAGTGTATACCATATATGAATTTATCATTCACGAAGCAAAAAGGGTGAATATCATACATGAATTTATGCATTGTCTTGAATCCTCTATCATCTTCAGTTGAAAACCTATCTTGCTTAACCTATTTATATGTTGTAGTTTAGGCTTATTGTCAAAGATGATGAATAATTTCTTCTTTCTATTATATCCAAGAAGATTGAGTATGAATAAAAATAAATTTATGTTTAAAAATATCATATATGAATTTAAATCGTCTTATAAATAGAGTAGTCTATAACATCTTGTCCGATGAAAGTCTTTTTGTTAGACTCTTAGTTTTTCTCGTCTCCATAAATGTATTTTGTTAGCCAATGAAAATTCACTTTCTCCGCCAGAAGACTGACTCATAGATAGGGTTAGAAGAGGATTTAATGGATAGCGTTTGTTATTATACATTCGTGGCTCAAAATTTTACTATAGTACATATATATATTAACTATGATGATAACAAAAACAAACAAACAAATTCTTTGTTGAAAATATTAGTACAAGTACCAAAGAAAATCAATTGCAAATGCTTCACATCCACTATTAATCGACTTAACCAAAAGGTAATATTAAAATCCAAAGCAAAGCAAACCACACACAAATAGAAAGTTCTTTACATAAGATATTTTCATCAAACGCAACCTGACGATGGCTGGGGAGGTTTATCGGCTTTCTGATCATCAGAGGGTTTCTTGAAGGCAGTGCTTCCGAAGAACAAGAAACCCACGGCAAACCCAGCCATAGCCACAATAAAAATGCCGCCGTTAAAGGACATCACCGCGAGCATCACAAGGTAGGAGAGGCCAACCCTGAGGGTGTACACCGCGGTCTGAACGATCCCTGAGGCGCGGCTAGTGGAGCCACCACCACCACGGAGAATAGGAGAATGGGCAAGCCACTCGGTTATTACGGCAAGGAGGAAAACAACGATGAGGCTAAGAGCGTACATACCGGAGCTTGTCCCGGGCCATCCTGAGAAGAGAACCTCCGTGTTCTTACCCCAGAAGAACGTCATGTGCATAGTCATCGTCATGTCGGGGTTGGTTTGATTTGTCATTGTTGATGATGGTGGTGCCATGTTGTGCATGTTGTCATGATTCATGGCTTGGTAACGTTAGGATTCTGAGGGCTTACAAAGATTAAAGAGAGAAATTGTGATTTTTCTTTGTTTATGTGGTTTCTCAAATATATGTGGTTTGTAGTTATGCTGTAGTACAAGTAGTGCATGTTTTGACTTGTCAAAAACTTTGTGTAGTACAACAATCGTTATATTCGAACCTATTTTCATAATGATCATGCCTTCGTATAATGAATTAGAAAAAAAAATATAATACAGATCGTCTAGTTTGGAATAGGTCTAGTAACTCTATACAATATTATTTATAATCTAAGTTTACAACTTAAGTTACCACTGACTCATTTATAAGAAAACAAGAAAGAAAAGAAATGACTGCTGACTCAATGGTTCAGCGACATATTGTTGTGATTGAACAGATGAAAATGTTTTGAAGACCAAAGTAGATAGAAAAGTTCATCAAGGTTTGACATAAAGTATTCTCGTATATATATATGAGCATTCGTTGGATTAGTAACCTCTACCAGAAGATTTTTATTCTAGGATTTCGTTCTCAATGGGGTTTAATGGGTGTTATTGGATTCTATATTTATAAAGAGTTTTAAAGATTTATATTTTGTTATAATTCTAGTGGTATTCCATTAAGACTTTTCAAAGCTAATTTAAAGTCCGGTGTTATTAGTTTATGCATTTATAATAAGTTGTTTGAAATGTTTTTGAAAATCGACTGTTATTGGATTCATTAGTCTAGGATTGGTCATGTTTCCGCTAATGTATCGCGGCAAAAGCAAACAATTAGGAAAACAACAACTAACGAGAGCGTCCTAGAGAAGGAGGCGTGTGTGTTAAACGTGGGTATCGGGCTTGTATTTTAGGACGTTGAGAGCTTGGATCATTGCTTCGTGTGTTGGATCTGTTTTGGGATGTGGCCATGTGGGTTCTTGAAAATGGCTTTAGTGGATCTTGTTCAAGTAAAACTTGGATCTTTGGAATGTAAGAGTATATGTAATGGGAGTTTCTCGACGAGTGTCTTTTACTAAAAATTAATATTATTATAATGAATTTTGTTTTTTTTTTAATTTGAGAAATTTGAAAAACTTTATATTATAATATTATTATTTTTTAAACTTAATTTTTATATATTATAATATTATTATTTTTCATGAGCGTTTTTGTAAAGAGAATTGCTCTAAGAGAAGCTTTGATGCACTTGGCAATTGTTATCTATGTCTTACTTGTTCTTCAGACTCTTACTTATTTACCACTATTAAATATATATCTACAATATTTCGTTATCTTTAAATTAAGTTTCACATTCCATCACTCAGATGGCCAAAGATAATCTATCCTCTGTGTTTTTCCTTCAATTTTTTTGATTAGATTTAATTGCCACTTCACAATACTTTGAACTTTTTGAAGTACAAAAATTAACATTAGACAGAGGGACTAGCAAGTAACAAAGCATCATTGAGTGATGATACATTTTCTTTCAACAAGTCAAACAAAGGACGATATAAAGGAACTCGTTATATTTCTAGTTGATCTTCTTGATACTTTGCAAAGAAGATTCTAATAATAAAGTGAACCTGCACAATGGACAAGATAGGGAACATGTTAGAAGGAAACAAAGTAAGACATGGGATTCCAACATAAATGATTATGTTAACTAGAGAAAATACCTTTCCACCAGTTTCCTCTGGATGCGTCCATCGAGTTGTTTCCACTAGCATCATCGTCTCCTCTAGGCTGAGCCTTGTTACCCTGATGGAATAAGCATTTTGTCAAAGTCAAGTATTGAAGTGATCGATGTGAATCATTAGCAATATGATTAATGACTCACGGTAGGGTAAGTATGGCTGCTTGTGGATCCAGAGTAAACGTCTTGACCACCGTAGTAAAGAGATGAACTTAGATTGCAGGTTTCAGATTCTTTACGATAGTCTGTGAGGAAACAACAAAGCAGAGGAGATAATGTATTCATTAGACCAGCTGGATTCTGATTCTTTTTTTTTGTTTTCAAGATTGTTTATGATGGTAAGAAACTCTAAGGTTTTTTTTCTTAGTTTCAAGATTGTTTTGACTCTTTTAAATCATTGTTGATTGGCTTAATGATGAAGCACTCTTGAACCAGTAATGACATGTAGAACCCAACCATATTGAGGTTTAAGTAAACAATTCCCAAGACAAAAGACAGTTGGAGAAAGGGTTTTCCACTGACCTATGGGCCCATTTTTGGAGCTTAGGATGTTTCCTGATGTTCCCTAAAAAAATCAAAGAAGAAAAAAGAATAATTAGTTTCAAAAAGTAACAAAAGAAAAAGTAACAGAAGGAACAATAAGAGGGGTAATAATAGAACCTTGGAGGGAGGAGGGAAAATGGACTTGAAGTTGGAGGAGCAAGAAGGTTCCTTGGGACCAAAGAGCTGAGCAGTGAAGGAAGAAGAAGAAGATGATGATGATGATCCGGCTTTTCCTTTACCTTCCATTACTAATTTATGTTTTCTAAGACAAAAGACAAAGAAATGTGTAGAGAAGATGATGAAGAACCAAGAAGAAGATAGTTTGATGAGATGTGTTAGCCACAACATGATCAGTATGTATATATAGAGACAATGCTTGCTACTATATGATCACATGACAAGTCAAACAAAAACTAATCTTTAACCGCTTTTTACATTAACTGTTTTGGATATGCCAAGTTAGATACAGTCTAGTTTTGTTTTTTCTTCTAGTCAAATTATTCTTGGAATGTTGACAAACATATCTGTACTAAAAGATGTCAAGGGAAAGAATATATCTAAGACTTCGACATGTTTTCAACCTTTCTTGGTCACAAAGAGCCAAACACCAAACATAATCGTACTTGAGCTTCTTTAATCCCACTGGTGTGTTAACAGTATTTTCAAAAAGAAAATTAAGCGGCAGGAAGATCTTAATGTCATTTTGGAAAAGATTTCACTAGTAATGTCATGTCAATAAAGAATGGTCAAATATCTTTGATCCCATGCTGAAAATGTTCTCCTTGTCTCGTCAAGTAGAGATGCCATAACATATATACTTCTTGCTTTTTCAACAATATGGTAAGGATAAGAAGAATAATACTGAATGATCACATAATATTCGAGATACTCGAAATGGATTTGGTCATGTGCGGTAAAAACCAGTCAACATAGAAAAATGGGGAAAACTTGTCCACTTAGAATCTTTCCTAGAGATAGATGATGGATTTCACAAAAGTTTGGTCTTTGACTAATATTACGAAGCATCAGAACAAGGAATAGTCGAATAGAAGTCTCTACGTTATCTAGGTTCTTCTCACTAAGTAAATTCTTTTCTTCTGTACAGTTCCTATTTGATTTTATTTCCCCCCTCTGCTCAGATTTGGCTATAGTGTGATACTTCTTCAATATAACACATTCTGGATCACGATAACTTCCCCTATTGATATCGTCTCAATGTGCAAATCAAGATTCAGACTTATCTAAAATAAATATGGTTTAACTAATTTACAGTGCCAAGAGACTGAAAATCTTTATAGTCCAAATCAGAAGCAACAATCCTTACTTTGTAAGACCCCGGCCGTCTATGGTTAATGGGCCTCCGACGTCCGTTCTCTCGGCCCGTGGATTCCATTTAGTGTGACGGGGGTTTATTTATTTTTAAAGCTCGAAACTCATGTTTACTTACCATATAATCACCACTTGACATTTTTCCATGCTTTGGTTTCACTTGTAAAATATCGCGAATTATTTTCCGATAGTTCACCCATCATTTAACTAATCTAATTCAATCACGCTTAACTATGAAGTTCTCTCTAAATGTGCTCTTGAAAAGGTAAACGCATTTTAATAATATATGTAGTGAAATCAATTTTCTTAATTCTTTTCGTATACCACAAATTGAGATGTTACAAATTTATCATTACTTTAATTTTGTAGGACATTAGTTGTATGTATATACATATACATATATATATATATGTATCTTTCCTTGTCCATTAGCCGGCCCAAAATTTCGTTCAGACACTTCTTAAAATGCCCGATCAATCAATTCTCGACTGGACTACAATTTTTTTTTTAGAAAAAAGGTTAAATGTTAACTTGTTCTTCACTTAACTTATAGTATTCCTTTAATTTAATGTTTCAAAATGTTAATTAGGCTAGATACAGTCGCATTAAGGAACCTTTTTTATGATACAATAGCTGTATGGACAAAAGTAAATGATTAAAACCTAAGAGCTAAAGGGAAGAAGCAAGTGTAATGACACACCCAATGCTCATTAGCAACTGACTTAAGCAATGGCATTGACACACCAACATGAGACAATACATGCTCACACTGTGTAGTGCGTACAACTATAAAAACTGAAAGTATTTTAAAATTCCAATAATACCCTTGAAACATGTTCTTACTTTTCGCCAGCCTGCTTTCCCTGCCACATTAGCACCGTAATTGGAGCCATTGTTCTTTTCTGAACACGACGTCGTCTGTCTACACCATGCCACAATAAAACTTGTACAGATACACGTACACCACGCGTATATATAATTTATTTATTTTTGATTCCTCCTTTGAATAAGAAGAAGCCCAACAAATTAAATAGTTTCAGAACTTTCCTCCATCGAGTTGAGGGAGAGAACATTCGCAGATTGTTAAACAAGGAAACGATAGAAACTCCCTTCCTTTTCCAGATCTGAGTCGCGATCCGTTAAAAAAAAATCCAATTTCTCGATTCATCCGCCAACGAGAAAGAGGTACGTACGTGCCTGCCTACACGATCGTCTTAATTTCCATTGGATCTGTTTTGAGTTTCCAAACGATTTAAAATTGTATAGGATCGAGAAATGACGCATCGTGTAGATCAGGAATACGATTATCTGTTCAAGATCGTGTTGATCGGAGACTCAGGCGTCGGCAAATCCAACATCTTATCCCGATTCACAAGAAACGAGTTTTGCTTAGAATCCAAATCCACAATCGGCGTTGAATTCGCCACCAGAACCACTCAGGTCATTATCATTATCATCCATTTACTTTCCATCTCTTGAGATCTCTAATTTAGTTTTGAAATCTCTCACTATATCAGGTGGAAGGAAAGACGATCAAGGCCCAGATCTGGGACACTGCGGGCCAAGAGAGGTACAGAGCGATCACCTCGGCTTATTACCGAGGCGCCGTTGGTGCGCTTCTCGTCTACGACATCACCAAACGACAGACCTTTGACAATGCCCTGAGGTGGCTCCGCGAGCTGAGAGACCACGCTGATTCCAACATTGTGATTATGATGGCCGGGAACAAATCTGATTTGAACCATTTGAGATCTGTTGGTGAGGAAGACGGGCGGAGTTTGGCTGAGAAGGAAGGTTTGTCTTTCCTTGAGACGTCTGCTCTTGAAGCCACGAATGTGGAGAAGGCGTTTCAGAGTATCTTGGGGGAGATTTATCATATTGTGAGCAAGAAGGCGTTGGCTGCACAGGAAGCTGCTGGGGCTGCTAATTCCGCGATTCCGGGGCAGGGGACTACGATTAATGTTGATGATACTTCTGGTGGTGTGAAACGAGGTTGCTGCTCTACTTAAGACCTGAGGGTAAGAGATGTTGTTTTCGCTTGTTGGGGATATATTCAAAGATTTTCAGCTTTTTTGTTTTTCACTTTGTGTTTTCAAGTTTTGGTTTGATGAAACGTAACCGTGTAGAATACTTGTGTTCATTTACTCTGTTTCTTTTTATGCTCTTCGGTCAGTAAAGCTTTGTTAGTAGTGTACTTGGAATCTGCTTCTTGTTGGGTTGGTGTGTGTTATGGTTATTTCTGGTTTATAAAGCATCATCTTTCTCTTTCAAGACGAAGGAAACTACGTATTCTTTATTTTTCTTTCTGATATTTGGTTAAGGCCGGTTTGTCTTGGGTTGGTTTAATTGAATCATTGTTGGTTTCTTTTTCTATTTTGCACATTTAGAGACTCCTACTAAATAAAGAATTTCGAATTTTTTTTATCAAGAATTTTCTATTTTCATTACCATAAAACTACTATATAATGCAAGCTTTTTATTTAAAAGTCAATCTATATAATATATAAGAAGAAGACGGAATTGTTAAATGAACTAGATGAATACCCGCGGATATGGAGTATAGATATTGTTGCTAAACTTAATACACTTACGAAGGACAATAGCAGTCAATGCCAACCCCCTGCCATCGCAAGCTCAAAGTATATCCTATGTGTGCCACCCTGTTGCATAGAAGAGGAGACGTGTATCGGTGTAATCATGTCTTATTCTCATGTCTTTATGGTCAAGGTGTCTGGAAAATATCAGGTTTCTCACGTCAACACCTTGCCAACACATGACAACAAACTAAGATTCTTTTTCTCCTTGCAAAAGAATCCATCATTTTCAAACAAAGTCCAACTACTTTCATTTTGTGTTTCGCTCTAGTCTAGATGTTAAAGAATTGATTGAATGCTCAAACATTGTTCAAGAACCAAATATACGACAGTCAAAGGTCAATAATAAATGATTCAAGAATATGGAAGAAACCTCCAAACGGTGTCATCAATTGCAACTACTATGTGTCTCATCACGAGGGCGATAAGGATTCTGGTATGGGCTGGTTACTCAGAGACTCAAAAGACGAGTTTATAAATTGGGGTACGGAGAAGTTTGAAGGAATACATACAATAGAAGAAGTTGAATGCTCAAACATTACTATATGTTGGGATTGTGATGGGTCTGAATTTACTTTTGGATTCTTTTCTAAAAGACATCGTACTAATTAGAGTTAAACTTCTCTTTATATATTAGACACTTCTTGTCTAAACTTCTAATGTGAGATTTTGTTTGATAACTCACACTATAGGCAATGCAATCAGTTTGGTCTTTAGGTTTTCACTAGGTGATCTTTGAAGATGATAATCAATACTTTGACATTACTTGAACACTATACTGATGTGGAAGTAAGTGTTTGCAAACATTTCATAAAAGAGAATGTAACACATGTGCAGGTCTTTTAGGTTTTTAGCTAGGAAAGTCTAAAGCATACCATCTTGTTGGTACTTGTACTTGTCGCCATGGTAGAATTTTTATTTCCGGCCGAAAGGATAGCGAGGGAAATGTGACTAAACCTAATTCAAAACCATCTAAACTGGGCCTCATCAACAAAAAGGCCCAATCAAATAAGCATTTTCTTACTACGTGTAAACCAACCACAGGAGTAGCAGCGAAACTAGTGGGTGGCTTCGGCAAGTTCGCATCCCATCGACTTGAGAGAGCAGCCGCGAAACTTTATGTTTTCCTTTTCGCAAAATTTTCCGGGAAAATCTTAACTCACCGGAAAATGTTCCTATCTCATCCTCCTCAAGCCATACAACCGACTCATCACACCGTTAATTTCTCACCTCGCTCTTCTCCAAAACCACCGTCGTACTCCATTGCCTTTCACAATCCTTCCACAACCTCCGCCGCCGCCGCCGGAGCTAAAGTCTCTAACAATCACCTAATCCAATCGCTTTGCAAAGAGGGTAACTTAAAACAAGCACTTCGCGTCTTATCTCAAGAACCATCCCCGAGTCAACAGACTTACGAGCTTCTGATCCTCTGCTGCGGCCGTCGAAGCTCTCTCTCCGATGCCCTACGAGTTCACCGGCACATTCTCGATAATGGGTCTGACCAAGATCCCTTTTTGGCGACGAAGCTTATCGGTATGTATTCGGATTTGGGGGCAGTTGATTATGCACGCAAGGTGTTCGATAAAACGCGTAAGAGAACTATATATGTTTGGAACGCTTTGTTCCGAGCGCTTACGTTGGCTGGTCATGGAGATGAAGTGTTGGGTTTGTATTGGAAGATGAATAATAGGATTGGAGTTGAGTCGGATAGGTTTACTTATACGTACGTTCTCAAGGCTTGTGTCACATCTGAATGTACTGTGAATCATTTAGCGAAAGGGAAAGAGATTCACGCACATCTTACTCGACGGGGATACAATTCTCATGTTTACATCATGACTACGTTGTTGGATATGTATGCAAGATTTGGTTGTGTGGATTACGCCAGCAATGTGTTTGATGGGATGCCTGTTAGAAACGTGGTTTCTTGGAGCGCGATGATTGCTTGCTATGCTAAGAACGGGAAGGCTTTTGAAGCTCTTAGGACTTTTGGTGAAATGATGAGAGAAACAAAAGATTCATCCCCGAACTCTGTGACTATGGTGAGTGTGCTTCAAGCTTGTGCTTCTCTTGCGGCGTTGGAGCAAGGGAGATTGATTCATGGGTACATACTTAGACGTGGGCTTGACTCTATATTGCCTGTGATCAGTGCTCTTGTGACAATGTATGGTAGATGCGGTAGGTTAGAAGTGGGACAAAGAGTATTTGATCGGATGCGTGAGCGTGATGTTGTGTCCTGGAACTCCTTGATATCAAGCTATGGCGTTCACGGATACGGAAGGAAAGCAATTCAAATATTCGAAGAGATGTTGGCCAATGGGGCTTCCCCAACTCCTGTAACGTTTGTCAGCGTTTTGGGAGCTTGCAGCCACGAGGGACTTGTTGAAGAAGGGAAAAGACTGTTTGAGTCAATGTGGAGAGACCATGGGATAAAACCACAAGTCGAGCATTATGCTTGTATGGTTGATCTGTTAGGTCGGGCGAATAGGTTAGAGGAAGCAGCAAAGATGGTACAAGACATGAGGACTGAGCCAGGGCCTAAGGTTTGGGGTTCCCTTCTCGGGTCTTGTAGAATTCACGGTAACGTTGAACTAGCAGAGCGTGCGAGTAGAAGGCTCTTTGCTCTTGAGCCGAAAAATGCAGGGAACTATGTGCTGTTGGCAGACATTTACGCAGAAGCTCAGATGTGGGATAAGGTGAAGAAAGTGAAGAAGCTGCTAGAATACAGAGGACTGCAGAAGCTGCCTGGTCGGTGCTGGATGGAAGTGAGGAGGAAAATGTACTCGTTTGTCTCGGTGGATGAGTTTAATCCTCTAATGGAACAGATTCATGCTCTCTTGGTTAAGTTAGCAGAAGAGATGAAGGAGAAAGGGTACATACCGCAGACCAAAGGCGTGTTGTATGATCTTGAGACGGAAGAGAAAGAGCGGATAGTGTTGGGACACAGTGAGAAACTGGCGTTGGCGTTTGGGCTGATAAACACAGCGAAAGGAGAACCGATAAGGATCACCAAGAATTTGCGTTTGTGTGAGGACTGTCACTTGTTTACAAAGTTCATCTCAAAGTTTATGGATAAAGAGATTTTGGTTAGAGATGTGAACCGGTTTCATCGGTTTAAGAATGGTGTTTGTTCTTGTGGAGATTACTGGTGATACTTAAAAGGGGACTTTATACCATTTGTTTGCTTGTGAATAATAAGCAAGGGAGAGATGTCGACTTGAGCTCGCGCTTGGACCTAATCAGGCCAAAGAAATAACGAAGCAGGTTAGGCTTTTAAAAAAAATTAATGTAATATATGCCAACAATATCTGTTGGGGATCGTGATTGTTATAGCATACGTATTGTATTTTAGCCTGGATAAACATTAATTTAAGCTATACACTCTCCATGGAGAACGTGTTTAAGATCACTACAACTTTACTAGCAATACAACAACTTCTAAATCAACAAGAGCAATGTATTATGCAGAGGCTTCTTTTGACTTTTTTTTTTGTAACACCGAGCTTTCTTTTGACTCTTTTTTTTTTTTTTGTAACACCGAGCTTTCTTTTGACTTTTTTTTTTTGTAACACCGAGCTTTCTTTTGACTTATAACTGAAAAGTTCATCTATATACGTAAGGACACACAAAAGTTCAACAGAAACTTTATTAAAGAGGCAAAATACACTACTACACCTTGCTTTTTTGTTGAATTTTTATCAAATTACTCATTTTCGTTCTCATAAAGGTTCTCAACAGTGAACAATTGATTTATAAATAGTTATAAGAGTTGCAGACATTTAAGTTGAAACAGAAGGAAAACAAAAGAAGAACTGTACGGAACTCCACATGTTGAATGGCGTATTTAATCGTCGTCGACGTAGATGGTCTCCTGCTTAAACAGTCCCCCGAACACTTTCCTCACCTCTTTCTCTGGTTTCTTTATACTCTCTTCCTTCTTTTGTTTGGACGCAAACGCAGCTGTGGCTGGTTTCACAACTGCTTTCTTGGGCGGCAAGTTTCTCGCCTTCGCCTGTCCTCTGACAGTAGCGACCTGTACTTTAGGCGTTTCTGAAACGTTCTGAACAGCGGTAGCGATCTGAGAACCGAGTGTGTTCCAGGAGAGTCCGGATCCGATATCTTTGGCCTTGTTAAATAGACCATCCACTGAGATTCCCACAGCTTCTGCTTTTTGCTGCGCTTCCTCAGCTAGGCTTGCAGCTTCTGCTTCTTTCTCAGATAGCTTCAGCATTTGCTTCTCTAGCTCTTTGGCTGCTTCCGCTGCCTCTCGGGCTCTCTCAGCTGCCACTTTAGCTTCTTCCTCGGCTTTTGCCCTTGCCATCGCGTCCGCGTACACTTTCCTCCTCCCGTCTTCCGGGATTACACTATTATAGATAATATTTCATCAAAGAATAGTTAACAAAGCCGTTAGTTTAAGCTATAAACTCACAATAGATAATGCATTCAAATTAAAATTTTCTAGTTTCAATACCGTTCTAAAAGTAACTCCAACCCCGTTACATATTTTACAGCAATATGGAGTGGAGTTGGAGATGCTCTGACATTTAAACCAAACAACAATAGCTTCTTTTACCTGAAAAGCTCATCCAATGGCCGTGACGGTGCGGATGGATCTGTAGAAACTTCCACTACCTGAAAAGGAAACACACACATAAATGAGATCTTCAATTTTGGTAGCACAAATATACACACAAACGTTGTTGGCTACACTTTTTGCCCTTGACGAGTAAGTTGCCTGTGCCATACGTTACCTTATTTTCTGCCACTGCCGTGTTTGCAAAAATGTCTGCAACCATCGAGGCGATCTTCAAAGTTGGTACCTGTTTAGCAATCAAAACACCAAAGAAGTTGAATAACTCTCATCAATCACAATGATCTTTTTTTTCCAAAGTGATGTATGATAAATCCCTTTTTTAATTGCATACATTACTTTGTACGCCTCGGATGAACTACTACTACTGCCACTTCCGCTGTTACTCCCTTCAGCTGAAACGACGACGTTATAAGATTTCTCCGGGGAGTAATCTTCCGTCAAGCTTGTTTTTATGAGTGTGTACGCCACGTCAGTTTGAGCCACTTTCTCGATGAGCTCAGAGATAGTCAACGGCTGAGATTGAGCGAACAAGTTGTTGAAGAAGGAAGTAATCCCGTCGAGCACGTTGTATGTTGATCCGCTGATGCTCCCGTCGTAAACGATCGCCACATGGCTTACGCCGGCTAGCTCAGCCGCTTGGACAAGGACCAGCGCGTCTGAGGTCGAGACTGGGGCGTCCGGACCGTTCTCTGTCGCCCCGATGGTAACAACAACTTTGGTCGCGTTTCCAATAGCTTTGGCGATTGATTCCGCGTCTTGGAATGGCGATTGCACCGCGTTTAGCCTCCTTACCTCATCCTTTGATAGAATCTGTTGAAAAGCGGTTTTTCAAATGATTAATTAAAACGCTAAACGCAACCGCATGTTATTGTGTATTATTATCAATGCTCTAAAAATCGGTTTAGATGCGTCTAGGCAGCAAAAATCGGGCATAAGCAAACAATTTTTTCAAATTGATTTTTTTTAAAATCGATCTAAACGTTTAAAAAATCGGCTAGGCATCCGTCTAAATCATAATCCTCTATAAAACTTCTAACCAATGCCTAACGCTTTTTTAAAACACTAGTTATTATGAACATCATTATCGCGTTTTAGAAATTGTACATGTTATCAAGAATCAAGAGGACAAGAAAAAGAGAAAGAAACCGAGACCTTGTAAGTAGCCGCAACACGAGCAAGGTCCTGGGCCTCTCCAAGATCAGGAACACCAGCTCGGACGTTGAATCCTCGTTGCAAGAGCGTTTGAACTATGCGTATACCGGCTTGTCCGGTAGCACCGGCCACAAAAACCGTACCGGGATCTTTTCTTCTGTTGTTACCAAACGCTAAACCGGTCGAAGGGTTCGTCACGACCGGCATCAACGACTTCATGTCTGGTAAGTTACCGAAATCAAACCGGAAAGGGTTCGAATCTGGCGATTTCCCGGTTTGTTTTCCCTCCGAGTCATCATCGCCCTTGGGTTTACCGAGCTGAAACCCCGTCTGTTTGGCAGCCAACACGGTTAACATTGGTTTTCTCCGGTTAAACTTTGCACCAGGCGTGGTGGTTAACAGGAATGAAGTGGAGCTGGAAGTCATTAGAGGAGGTTGAAGAGCTTAGGCTTTAGTTTGATTGTTCCTCAAGTAAACAATGTGGATGACGATGTCATAGATTAAAGATGAGACACCATGGGGGAGTGCGAAAGACATTCATTGTTTGTGTTTTCCACAGATGCTTCATTATCTTGATAATGGATTTAGAGCCAATGAGATCGTACCACGTCATAAACATATCTTGATGTGGCTTCGTATGAGCTTTTCGCCACAGAATCTCGATCATGGGGGCCCAGATATCAGATAATATTTCAACTTTGCCACAACATTTTCACGTAATTTCATTTTTATTAAGAAATCAGATTATAGCTTTATTTGATGTAAATTAAGAAAGAGAAATTGGGGTTACACTTGACCATGATTTAAAGTTTTATAGTGTTACACTCTAGGACCAAAAACTTAAGATTTGTCTCGGTGTTTGCTTACTGAATGTGATTTACAAACTTTACTTTTTCTTTTGCTTGAATATGAATGTAATCTGTTGAATGAGTGATCCCAAATCATTGCCTTTTCTTACAGTGAAGGATTAAAGGTTACACCTTTGAAAGAGTGTTTTTGTTTTTTTTTGTAAGACAACTAACTTTCATTCATCAAATTTCTTGAGTACAAATACAAAAAAGAATTATCCATCCTCTTAAATACAAAGTATAAGCTACAATAGCAAGATAAATTAATAAAGATAAATCTTCAAAAGAAGATGATAGTGAATTCAAGACAAAGTTTGGATGCGTTAGTAGAGCATTCCCGACAGAGTCGGACACCTTTGAAAGAGTGTAGTACAAAGAACATGAGAAGTAAAGGGAGCTTATCTTTTTTTTTGTAGGCGAGCTTATCTAAGAACTACTTTGTTAGTTAATGCAATGGAGAGGAATAGAGAGGTCAAGAGTTATTGAGAGAAAAAACTGTTCACGATAATTAGATGAAAAATCTTAACTATGATATTATTATAAAACTTTATGATATTTTTTCTACCATGGTAACATTACAAGCGTGTCTTGACCATAATTGTTGTTATGAAGTAGTGTACAATCAGCAAGTTCAAACCTTTCAATGGAAACATAGTGACTTACCACAAGGAGTACAAACTCACCCATTCTTTAAATCTGTTGACACTATGCCGCTAGGCGAGAACTTCATGGTAAGGTGTGGGAAGACTGATCCCAGGAGTGTCTGGAGGCATCTCAGGCAAAACATCATTCCCTTCAAGATAACTCACCACTTGTGCCATGCTTGGCCTGTCCTCTGGGTTGTACTGTACACAGAGTAGCCCAAGCTTCAGTACCATCTCTATCTCTTTGAAGACGTACTCTCCTTCCAATCTAACATCACGGGCACCGATCAAGTTCCCTCTTTTCGAGCATTGACACACCCAGTTGATTAGATTAAACTCTTCAGGCTTCCCTGGATACTCTATGAACATTCTCCCACATGCAAACTCAAGTAATAAAGCCCCAAATGAATAGACATCAGCTTTGGTTGTTGGCATTCCTGTAATGATGAGCTCTGGAGCCACATACCCTACGCTTCCAAGCATAGGGTTCCTGTTTGTTCCAAATATAGCCAGGCCAAAATCTAGCCGCCCGTTTAGATCATCATCCAAGAGAACATTCGCGGCTTTGACATCTCTGTGGAGAACGATCTGCTCGTGCAAATATTGAAGAGCTGAAGCCACTCCCTTGATGATGTGGAACCTTTGAGACCAACTTAGCTTAGGCTTCTCTTCATTAAACAAAAAATCATCCAAGTTTCCATAAGGCATGTAATCATAGACCAAGAGTAGTTCACCTTTTCTTCTGCAGTATCCTAAGAGCTGCACAAGGTTCTTGTGCCTTAGCTTCCCAATACCAACAATCTGAGAAACAAGGTGCTTGGTATCTTGCTCTTCGTCCAATGAAACTCGCTTCACAGCGATATGTGCATTGGACGAGAGCTTTCCTCTGAAGACTCTCCCGTTTGCCTCTGTACCGAGCAGCTCGCTTTCTTTGAACCCTTTGGTGGCTTTGTGGAGAGCTTTGTAAGAAAACCTCTGAGGGCTATAATCTTCCTCCCATTCTTCTCGGACTTCTTCATACTTGCTGTTGGCATACATTGATCTCAAAGCTGCTCCCATTTTCAGAAATAATTTGCAGATTCTCAAGACAGCTTTAACTTTGTTGTCTGAACCAATTTTGTAAATGACATTGTTGTGTGTTTGCAGCTTTGTCAAGCCGTCTCCGTTTGGTGAACTTTTGTGTTGTGGGGAATGAGTTGCATACCACTTTCTTTGAAGAGCAAGGTCAACTGTTGTACCAGACCGTCCATTCTTGTTCTTTAATGGTAATTAATCTCTTAAAATGGTATTTAATCATATATCAATAGTTGAATTCATAATCTCAAATGAAGATCATCATTATCAATTTTGCACGTTGAACAGATTCATCTGATTGATTACCTGGATGAATTCAATATTAATTTTTTTTTTCTGAACATGAAATCTATATTATTAAAACAGAAGTACAAAAGTGAGAATGCCTTAAATTTCTCGAGTTATTACAAGAAAGATTTAAATGAAGCTATTAATTAGGAATATTGTCTTATCCTATTAATAAATTATACTTAATTAAATGTTGTCTTTTCCTTAAATATTAATTCACTAAATATACAATAAATGTTGCAACAAATTCGGATTTAATTTGTTTTCTTTGCTAATTAATAGTATTTGGAAACAAGGAAAATAATAGATTGCCTTGGTTATCTGTTTTATTTTCGAATTATCTGAATTGCCATTAAACCGGTCTAACGTGGATCACGAGTCAAACCAAACCAATCCGAAAATATATCTAAATTTTTGGGATTTTTTTTGTTTCCTAAAAACAAGTGATTATTCCTTTGAAATCAAATCAAACTCGAATTAATAAAATATCGAATTAATAAAATATGAAAATCAAGCAATTTTTGTTTTGTATTTCCTAAAATCAAGCGATTCTTTTTTTTCAAACCAAACCGAGGTCAACTATAATATTATGGAAATCCTATTCAAACTTGATTCTCATAATATACTACATTCCAAATTAAATTTAGACTTTTATATATCTAAATATTATCAATAATATTATAAAGAATATATACTCAATTCATTTGTAACCTCTCCATCAAGCAAAATCTTATACAATTTGACCTAACTAAAAAACGAGATTTAAGCTAACTATATAATACCCTAACATAATATTTGGTTTTACATCAACCGAGGTTTAACCAACTATATATAATATTCACACCTTGACTAAATCATTATTATAATGCCATATAGTTTTTCAAATTATATTAGTGATTAGTGATTTTCTTATATATAATTCGTAGGAATACAAATTAGATTACAAAACAGTTATATACATGATGGATTGATGGTGAGGAGTTTATTATCTTACCAAATATTGATGTTAGCAATATTGCATAAAGATTTTAAGTATACTCATCGAATATTCTTATTCTTATCTTTATTAACTATTTTGGTCAAGAACTAAAATATAGAAATATCTAATTTAAATATATATAATACACGATTTTCAAAATATTTAGTAATAATTTTGTTTATCTAGAATATTCCAAAGAATGCTTAATCAACACACTTTTACACTTTTGTTTTCTATATAACTCTCCATCTTCATTTCTCAAAAACAAACTCAAAAACCTCTCATCTTTTCCATAATCTCTCTCTAAGATCAAAGTATGTTGTTTATTTTTTTCTCATTTTTAAACCGAAAGGTTCATATCAAATTACCTATGAACCTAATAGTTTAGTCTAGATATATTAGTCTATATATATAATATATAAATAAAACATCCGGGTAGGTTCACATGAACCTAAAAGTATTCAAATAACCTATATGTTTAAAAATATCATTAAACAAAATATTAAAACAAAAGTCAAAATTTATTTTATAAATTTCATGTGCTAAGTTTTAATAAGATATATGAATAATATAGAAATAACATTACACTTTTGTTATAAATATTCAAACTAATTCTTTTATTAACTGACAAAAACTCATATGTAAACAAATGACAATATTTTTATCGGGATATAAATTTTATTATACAATTGACGTTTACAAATGAATAACCATATTACGTTCATTGACTTTATATTTATTTCTAATTAGTCAAGATATATAGTATATTTTTTTATATATAGTATATCAACATGTAAAAACATATAAATATATCACGAAACAAGATTTAAATTAACACCCGCTCGGTGAGCGGGTCCAGCTCTAGTACTTTTTTTTATTACAAAAGTCAACTACAAGAAAAGAAAATCATTTTTTTCATTAGAAAATAATGGTCGATTAAATGAATGAAAAAAAACAAAATTGATGTATTAGCATCTTCAATCTCATAATACAACAAATAGATGCTAACACTGATTTAAGAAAGCCTCTTTATTCTTTAGTTTGGTTGAAGCATCTTCCCATGATTCTCTTCTTTAACCACTGCAGTTCAACAAATGCATCAGAATACAAATGCAGGTTCAGATGGTTAAATAAAATGTATTTAGTTTAAGACAAGAAGAGAAACTAACTTTCATTTGTGTTGGCTAAAATGGGAGCTTTGTTGTCTGATGAGTTTGTGGCACTATTAAATGTAGCAGCCTCAGAAGAAGCTTTGCGAGGGCTGATAGCTTTAGAAATCACTCTAGAAAGTTCTTTATCATCTTCTCCAGGTGTAAACGTTTGGCTGATGTATTCCTTCATTGACACGCCTTTGTCCCATACCTGATTGCCATTTCAAGCAATAAAATGATTAACTAACGTATATTTATCCAAATGTGCAGACACAGATGGAGAGTAACACATATATTAACAAACTTCTAAAGTTATAGTACCTTAGTGTTGATGCCAGTGGACTGGTTAGCTCCTACAGTGTTGATTTCTGAAACATCATTTCTCTCTGGTTCTGTTGATTCAGGGAAAGCCATATCTTGAATCTTCTTAGTTATAGCGTGAGTAACGTCAGAGACTTTAGCATAAGCAGGTGCTAGCGTCTCTGTTACGGTTTCTGTTACCGTCTTGCTTGGACTTATAGGTTCCTTGTTTGTTACATTTTTCTCGGAGATCATCATAGTGTTTTCTGTGTTGTAACCAGTACAATCTTTTTGTTGTTGTTCAGCGTTGTGTTTGGCTGGGAGAACAGACAAGACATTGGTCTCAGTGATCACATGAGTTTCCCGGGGATGCTGTCTTGCAGTTGCCTTTAGCTCTTCAGGTGCCTTCTTTGATTCATACACTAGAAATATCACACAAGAGGATAGATCAGTCTTCAAGTAATTTATAAAAAGAAAAATATTGTTTGTGAATTGCTTGATTTGATTTACTTGGGGCTCCAAGATATTCAGGATCTTCTTCTTCTCCTTCTTCTCTTACTATATAGTCTTTAGACTTGTCACGTGGTGAATGTGCTGCATAACCTCCTGCTTCTCTAAATTGGTGATCTGCGGATCTGCCAAATGGTGGCGACATGGTTGCATCACCTTCTTCGTCATGTCTCCTCTTTCCGCTGAGACTATGCTGCAGCTTTTTTGCCTTATCCTTCATTTTTGAGAACAAAGATTTCTTATGGTGGGAATGTTCTCCATGATGCTCATTTTCTTTTCTTGGTGAGCCAGTAGGCGACAACTTTGAAGCTTCACCAGCTGAAAAAAGTATGAAAGACCATCAAATAAAGAAGCAAACAAAACAAATATATTGTGAAAGCAGATAATTTTTTGAAAAGACTTACATTGGTGACGCTGGCGAAGTGTTGAGAAGCTAGGGCTTCCTGGTTGATGAACATGAGTTTTTAAAGTTTCGAGCTCAGCGACCGGGTCAAGTTGATGCGACATTTGATAAAAACCAAATAGTCTTTGTAGGTTTTCTGTTTTGGAACTTTGATTCTTAAATGATAACACAAGATGCATATAAAGACAAGATGCATGTCGCTGAATCTTGTTTATCCGAGTTTTTTGGAGAGACCATAACAAAATTGCTGAAGAATAGCCATGGCCTCCAATTGAAGAAACATTAATCATAATAAATAAATAAAAGAGACATAGTCTTTGCCTTAGGTATTTGACGTTTTGAGCTGAATAATGTTGTAGAAATCGGACCGGATAGAGCAGGGTCGCAGCTAATAATTTGAGAATTATTGCAATAAATGGAACACCGGATTTAACGTGGAAAACCCCAAAGGGGAAAAACCACGGACAAGGTAGAAGAATTTATTCCGAGGAAAATAATAGGAGTTACAACCTCTCTATTATAACGGAGAAAACTGATAAATAATTCTCTCGTTATAACAGGAGAAAAATATCCAAACTCTCTAAATAATTTTCTCTCAACCCGATCCCAAATACCCGCAAAAAATATCTCAAGAAAAAGTCAAAAACAAAAAAAAATTTTTTTTTTTTTTCTCTTCTTTTTCTTCTCTCTTCTCTCTTCTCTCTCTCACGTTCCTCTTCTTCTCTGTGATTTTTTTTTTGTGTTTGGGATGAATTTCTCTTCACCTCACCTTGGGCATTTATAGGAGAAACTTGAGGTGTGAAAGCCACATTTGTTGACAAACTAATTTCAAAATGGGATGGCTGCCTAACTTCACCGGCCAACCTACCATCAAGCACAAAAAACGTGCTTTAACAATCTCCCACTTGAAGATTTGATTGAGGATCAATCGGATCTTCACACCATTCTTTCTACCTTGTCATTTCATGTTGCTTACGTTTCCATCAGGCCACAAGAGGATCGACACCAAATAAATTTGTCAGTAGTGACTGTTTTCGTCAGAAAATCTGCTACATTTTCTTTCGTATGAATCTTCTGCATATCCACCGTTCCCTCTTCCACTTTCTCACGAACAAAATGATACTGGACTCGTATGTGCTTGGTTTTTGAATGAAAGGCTGGATTCCTTGCAAGATGCACGGCACTCTGACTATCACAAAAAAGAGAAAGGGTCTCTTGTTTGTGCCCGAGTTCCTCCATCACCATCTTCAACCACATTGCCTCTTTACTAGCTTGTGTAGCTGCTATATATTCTGCTTCAGTTGTTGATGTCGCTACAATTGATTGTAGTTTTGAAACCCAACTTACAGCTCCGCTAGCGAGTGCAAACACATAACCAGTTGTGGATTTGCTTCTATCTAGATCGCCAGCATAATCTGAATCAACATAGCCTCTGACAACAAAGTCTGATCCTCCATAACATAATGCAACATCTGAGGTTCCTTTAATGTACCGTAAAATCCTTTTTACGGCATTCCAATGCTCCTTGCCAGGATTCGCCATGTACCGACTTACTACTCCCACTGCTTGTGCAATGTCTGGTCGTGTACAAATCATTGCGAACATTAAGCTCCCCACTGCTGATGCATACGGTACTCGAGACATTTCCATCCTTCCTTCTTCACTGCTAGGACTCATCTCGGAGGATAACTTGAAATTAATAGGAAGTGGGGTAGAGATTGGCTTACAATCTTGCATGTTGAACCTCCGCAAGATTTTCTTCAAATAATTCTTCTGTGACAGCCAAATCTTCCTATTATTTCTGTCTCGGTGAATTTGCATCCCTAGAATCTTGTTTGCTGGTCCCAAGTCCTTCATCTCGAACTCCCTAGCCAACTGAGCCTTCAATTCATTGATACGATCATTGTTGGGGCCTGCTATCAACATGTCGTCTACATACAGCAACAGAGTAATGAACTCTCTTTCATCAAACCTCTTGAAATATGCACAAGGGTCTGCATGAAGTCTGTTGTATCCAAGGCTCATAATGAAGGAATCAAATCTCTTGTACCAACATCTTGGCGCCTGCTTTAGACCATACAGAGATTTGTTTAACCTGCAAACCAAGTTCTCCTTTTCTTTTTCTTCAAAACCTTCTGGTTGGAGCATATAAATTTCTTCCTCAAGATCGCCATGAAGAAAAGCTGTTTTCACATCTAACTGCTCTAGATGTAAGTCAAATGTAGCACACATTGCCAACAGCATCCGAACTGTTGTGAGCCGAACCACAGGTGAAAAGATTTCATTAAAGTCGATGCCTTCTTTCTGAGCATATCCTTTCACCACCAATCTAGCACGATACCGCTCCACTTGGTCATCACCATTTCGCTTGATCTTATATACCCATTTGTTTCCAATGGCTTTTCTTCCTGGTGGTAATGATACAAGCTCCCAAGTTTTATTTTTATGTAGAGCTTCAATTTCTTCTTGCATTGCCGCCATCCACTGAGATACATCTGAACTGCTCATTGCTTCTTGGAGATTTGATGGCTCCTCGTCCTCAGTTAAAAGACAGTATGCAACATTGCAGCTCATATCATAATCTTTGTGCCAGGCTGGTGTAGTCCTTACACGCTTTCCTTTACCAAGTTCTTCTTCAGACTCAGCAAGTTCTTCTTCCTCGTGTTCTGGTGTTGCTTCAGAAGAATTCTCCTTTTCCACCCGTACTGCTACGATCTCTGACCTTTCTTTTGAACTGCTATTTTCTTCTTCGATCTTTTTATCTTCTGTGAAGATAACATCCCTGCTGATTATAACCTTGTGAGCAGTGGGATCCCACAGGCGATACCCCTTCACTCCATCAGCATATCCCAAGAACAAGCACCTTCTAGATTTTGGATCTAGTTTTGTAGTTTCTTGGGTATTGTACATCACGTATACTGGGCTCCCAAATATATGGAGGTCTGAATAATCTACTGGCTTCCCTGTCCACATCTCCATCGGTGTCTTCAACTCAATTGCAGTTGATGGCGATCGATTTATCACATAACAGGCGGTGTTGACTGCTTCTGCCCAGAATTTCTTCTCTAAGCCTGCAGCTCCCAACATTGCTCTTGTTCTTTCTAACAGAGTCCTGTTCATCCGCTCTGCCACTCCATTTTGCTGGGGAGTGTATGATGTAGTGAACTGCCTTTTGATGCCTTCTTCTTTACAGAATTTGCTAAATACATCACTAGTGTATTCACCTCCATTATCTGACCTCAAACACTTGATCTTCTTTTCAGATTCAAGTTCCACCCGTGCTTTGAAAACTTTGAAGACTGAAAACACATCCGCCTTACTCTTGATAGGATACACCCAACATCTCCTAGAGTAGTCATCGATGAAGGACACAAAGTACTTCGCTCCTCCTAGTGATGTAACTGGTGCTTGCCACACATCAGAGTGAACCAATTCTAGAACCGCTTTACTTCTAGAATTCGATGTGCTAAACTTCAACCGATGCTGCTTACTTGTAATACAATGCTCACAAAAGGATAATGATACCTTTGTGAGACCCGGAAGTAACTTCTTCTCTGCAAGAATTTTCATGCCTTGTTCCGACATATGCCCAAGTTTCTGATGCCACACCGTTGTAGCCTTCTCACTGGAACAACTTGAAGCAACAGATGCTTCTGATTCTGACAGAGTTTCTCCTTTTAACATGTATAACTTCGCAGCTATCTTCTCTCCTTTCATAAGCACAATTGCTCCTCTAATTACTTTTAGAGTTCCATTCTCGACTTCAACTTTGCAACCGAGTTCATCGAGTTGCCCCATAGATAATAAATTCTTCTTCAGGCCTTCCACGTGCCGCACCTCATGAATAGTACGAATTGTACCATCATACATCTTCATCTGAATGGACCCAGTGCCGACAATCTTAAGTTCATGATCATTGCAACTGTACACAGATCCTCCACAGATGGGTTCATATTGATGAAACCAATCTCTTCTAGAGGTCATGTGATATGTAGCTCCTGAGTCGAACAACCATATATCAGCGAACCTTCTCCTATTTTCGCTTGAAATTGATGCTTCACAACACAGGGCTATTCCATTATCTGAAGTGTTTGCAACATTTCCTTGAGGGTTGGAATTCTTTAATTCCCAACAATCCTTCTTCAAGTGACCCTTCTTGCCACAGTGGTAGCATTTATAAATCTTCTTACTTCTTGACTTTGATCTACCATGTTTGTGACTCCCACTTGAGCCATGCTCCATTGATCTTCCTCTCATCACCGTCAATGCCTCCACTTGTGGAGTTTCTCGTCTGTCTTCCTTACTTTTGCGCCGACTTTCTTCTTCTAGAACCGCAGCTGCAACGTCGTCAAAGACTAGACTGTCGGTGGAGACATTATTTGTTAAGTTGATGATGAGTTGATCATATGAATCTGGTAGACTTTGAAGTAGAAGCTCAACACGCTCCTGTGATTCTACTTTATAGCTCAACGAAGTGAGTTGAGAAAATAAAGTATTCAAGGTGTTAATGTGCTCCGTCACTGAAGTAGATTCCGCCATCCGTAGAGTATAAAGCTTCCTCTTAAGGAAAATTTTGTTGTGCAGCGACTTGGCCTCGTACAATTTTGCAAGGTGATCCCATATCTCCTTTGCAGTCTTCTTCTCCTCAATGCTTGACAACACTCCATCTGCAAGTGCAAGGTGAAGATTTGCAATAGCATTCCCGTCCATCTCGTTCCACTTATCATCATCCGTGTATGTAGCCGGCCTTTCACTAATGGCCGCTAAACAGCTATCTTTCCTCAAAATAGCCTTCATCTTCAACTTCCACAGCGCAAAATTGCTGCCGTTGAATTTTTCGATCTCAAATTTTGCCGCCATTGCTTCTTCCAGAATAACGAAACCAAAGCTCTGATACCACTTGTTGTAGAAATCGGACCGGATAGAGCAGGGTCGCAGCTAATAATTTGAGAATTATTGCAATAAATGGAACACCGGATTTAACGTGGAAAACCCCAAAGGGGAAAAACCACGGACAAGGTAGAAGAATTTATTCCGAGGAAAATAATAGGAGTTACAACCTCTCTATTATAACGGAGAAAACTGATAAATAATTCTCTCGTTATAACAGGAGAAAAATATCCAAACTCTCTAAATAATTTTCTCTCAACCCGATCCCAAATACCCGCAAAAAATATCTCAAGAAAAAGTCAAAAACAAAAAAAAATTTTTTTTTTTTTTTTCTCTTCTTTTTCTTCTCTCTTCTCTCTTCTCTCTCTCACGTTCCTCTTCTTCTCTGTGATTTTTTTTTTGTGTTTGGGATGAATTTCTCTTCACCTCACCTTGGGCATTTATAGGAGAAACTTGAGGTGTGAAAGCCACATTTGTTGACAAACTAATTTCAAAATGGGATGGCTGCCTAACTTCACCGGCCAACCTACCATCAAGCACAAAAAACGTGCTTTAACAAATAATAGGAGTGGCACAGAAAATTGAAAGCCACTTCTTAAAGAACTCAAGCAAGACTCGGAACTTCTATGACCGAAAATATTGCTTGTGTGCCTTTATAAATTGATTATGCGGGACATACCTTGTGTTTATATGCTTCCAACTTGAATATAACAATGTGTACAAAATAGCATTATATATGGATCTCTCAAAAGAGTTTCATAATACTAATAGATGACAAAAACAAAATAGAGCTTCTTTTAAAGAACAAACTGCAGGTTGTTCAAAGCAAATGAAACAATTAATGTGATTATACCAAGAATCCAAGATATAACCATACTGTTCAATTATTATTCCATCTTTTAAAAATCATCAAATCGTAATGACTACACAACTAAAGAACTTATACGACTTGGTGACCGTAAGAACTTCATTAACCCACTCCATCTTACCCCAAACCACACCTTCATGGCACTTCTCAAATGCGATTTTCGCACAACAAATTCTTCTTTCCGGCTTTGCCTTGTATTCGTCGGACTTAGAGCATGTCCATCGCACGGTTTTAAGCCCAACCTCTTAACACTTTTTGATTAATATACTAATATAATGGCTTCTTTTTTTAAGAGTTGCCTCTTAAATAACAAGTTTAAGGGTTCAATCCTAAATGACGTGGCATAGGAAAAGGTAAGAAGAACCAGAAGAAGACAAAGAATTATTTTCATCCTATGAACTCCACTTTGGAGTTCAGCAATGGACACCCAAAAACATAAAAATCCTTAACTCTTTAAAATTAATTAAAATAATTAAACTAAAATGCTAAGAGTTTCACTTAGAGGTTCAGCAATGGACATGCTCTTAGGGATCCAAATAACTAATAGTTTCCCACCATGGTTAACAATTTGAGGAACGCACCCCCATGCTAAGCTATACTCTTTATTATTACTACGCAGTACTTCCATATCCGAACCCTTGACCTCTCTCCACTCGCTATTCTGAGAGTCATACCACATGCAATAACCAGGGTTTGTAAAACAAAACATTACATCCTCTATCGCACACCAAGCATCTATATAAGCATTACTCTTGTGCGTTCCCACGACTTCCCATGTCCCTTCTTTTTGGTCATAAGCAAAGTTCTTCTTGTCAGCAATGACGTATATCTTTCCTCTAAACACATTGGCTAGAAACCAATCTTCACGAAACTCAGTAGCTCCATGGCTCAGCAAGGGACTCCAAGTATGAGTCTTTATGTCTAATACTTCCATCCAATTATCGTCTTTCCGGTAACCTTCCATTACATATATTTTCCCATCGATATAAAATGCTTCCGCACCCTCACGGGCCACCAACATGTTTGGACCGTCACGCCACGTGTGACTCCGACAATTAAAGATACGAACAAGTGAAGACGGTGGCCCCTTTTAGGGTCCACCAATTAAGTAGATGTCCGAACCAACAGCTACGGTGGCAGAAAATGGTACGTGTTGACGATGGGGACAAGAAGGTACCGTTACCAACGAATAGTCTTCAAGAATCTCATCGTTGTCGGTTAGGGTTTCATCGGCAGGTTTCATCCAAAGAGTAAACCATTTGGGATATGGGATTTCGGGCAAGTCTTGTAAGCAAAAGTAGAGACATGGTTCGGTGGTTTCGATGTGAGAACGAGTGGTGTAGAGTTTGGGAGAAGAGAGGAGGGAGAGGAATCTCTTGGAGACGAGAGAGAGATTAGGGTAATTCCACTTGGAGAGACGGGCAAGAATGTTCTCTATGATTTCGTCTGGGAGTGATGAAAACAATAGTGGTTGAGGCTCAGTGTTCGTCTCTGTGTGATCTGGTTTAGCTTCTTTAATTTGGGGATCATGGTGGGCAGAAGATGGAGTCGATGCTAGTGGTGGCTGAGGAATAGTTCTGAACTAGGTCTACGGTATTGAAATACCTTTCCTTTCGCTTTTATTAATAGCAAAAATAATAAACGTGCCAATATGTAGCTAATCAACACGCTATGTGAACTAAAGGGTTATTGGTTGTTTTTTTTCACTTGTTATTTGTTTTTGAGAATTCTAATTTAAATCATGTGTTATTCAATCATCAAAATTTAATAATGAATTTGATTATAATAGATTTGAATATATGTGTATAGATTTCTTTATTAAATATACAAAGAAACAAATCTGAGGCAAAATCTTTGAATTTGTAAATATTAATTAAAATTTATATGTTAAATTTGAAAACCATTATATTTTACCGTTATTGGTTTATGTATTTTAAATGTATTTAGAAATCTATATAGTATTTACAACTCAATATAAAATATACTGATATTTAAATTTAAAATACAAAATTCAATTAGTTTTTAAAAGTCCGGAGATTGTTTCTAAGATTTGTGTTTTTGTAGTTTTAATAAAAAAATACATATAAATCCATTCAAATTTATTATGAAATCAAATTCATAAATAAATCTGAATGATTGAATAATACTTTATTTAAATTAGAATTTATAAATCACGAATAACGCATGATTTCAATATAGATCTTAAAGCATAGAACCAATAACACTTGTTTAAATTTGGATTTCTAAATACATTAAAATACAAGAACCAATAATCTCCAAAAACATAATTTTCCGAGAACAAAGGTGTTCTCGGTTTATCTCTAGAGCTTCTCGGAAAATCATTGGAGTTTTGTCTTTAAAATGTATCGGGAATTGAACTATTTCCGAGGAGAGACCGGCAATGACCTTCATCACAGAGGCATCGGAAGTTTCTAAAAAATTAACGACTACTAGAAGTCGTCGGAAGAAGCACAGAAAACATGACACATATCTTTGGTATATTCTCGGTATCGAAAACTATGTTTGCCGCCTAGATATTTTGAAAGTCCTGGCTAAAATTTTGTGTTTTCATTTCTGAGGAAGAACCGATGAGCATATATCTCGAAACATAATATTATATTAAAGACAAGTCACCCATGTTTACCATTCTCACTTCAACTCTTTCTCAGTTCATTCTCAAATAATAACTCATCTCTAATCTCTTAACAGTCGAAGATGGACATATGAAGAAAACGAATCCTCTTATTACTCATAGTGGTTAAAGGATTTGGTGGCTTCTGACTTCTGAGAAGCCTATCTCCTTTGTGAATGGTTGATTTTTCTTATGAGTGTTTAGAGGATGTCTTTTGATTTTGATGTTCTGTATTTTGTATTTTTTCATATTCTGTTTTTGTATATGCAAAACAGAGTGTTTGTTGCTTCCCATTATTCTCTTCAAGGATTTGTTCAAGCCCTTCTGCATTTTTTCCCCTTTCTTTTGTGGATCTTAAATCCTTTTTTCCCTATTGTTTAATGTAAGAGATATGATATTGATATCATATCTGTTAAGTGTTGTGCTTGTGTTGTTGAGTTATGCTGGGAAATAGTTTCGCCATCCTTAACTTGATTGTTTATTTTGAAGTGTAGTGAGAGACTGCGTTGAGCTAAACTATTCCCTGATTCCTGAAAATGCCTCCAAAACATTTAAAGAGGAGATTGAGTTTGACCAAGTGTTAGAAACAAACATCCACGAAGTCAAGTGTCAGGAATCAAAATATATCTTCAATCTTGTTGACGTGTATTCAAGGCTATCTAAAAGATGTTGTAGCTAGAGAAAGAGAATATGAAGTTTCAAAATAATGTATTGTACTGATTTTAGACATACGCATAGCTTATGATGTGGAAGATGTTCTTGGACAGCTATAACCTGAAAGTTGAAGAAAGATTACAAAGGCAAGGCTTGGTGAGATTCACCCACAAAATAGAGGATACGATAGTTAGCGATATCAGAACTCTTCAGAGAAGGGTAACAGAGAGAATGTTTTACCTACATTTAGAGGGTATTGGTGAGAGTTACATTATATTTATAATGATTATAAGAATTTGAAAAGTTTAGTGTTATTGGTTTAATGATTTTATAAATCTATTAAAAGTTAGTATTATTAGAACTTGTATTTTTAACCATTTAACTGATAGAAAAAGATTTTTAAAATACTATATATATCTCTTAGATTTTTAATATCATTATAGTGATTTATTTTTATAATATACAAATTTCTCTACAGCTCTTTTCAAATTCAACAAATCCCTCAACTTTTAAAATCAACAAAAATTTTATAAATCTTACTCACACGAACACTCCAATATGTATTTGTAAAATATGGTCCTTTAATACTCTTATAAACATTATTGGAAATCAGATTTTCTATTTATTTTACTACAACATGATGGACTTTCTCAAGAACATGAAGAACATCAAGAGATAGAAGAGAGAGATCCGTGAGGGAAAGATAGAGAATAGAGAAGTAAAAAAAAAATATTATTCAACTTGCTTTTTGGTTTCTCTAGATACATTGCATAAATAAACAGGCAAATACACTAAATAAAATATTAAATAAAGAGGCTCACAAAAATAAAAATAAACTAATGGTCTAGGGTCGAAACTGTCTTGAGCAGGCGCACCAGACTGAAAGGAACATGTCCAACAGGTGTCTACTGTCTAGCCTTCTAGCCCCCATCTCTATACTTGAAACTTACTCCCCAGCGTTCTCATTCTTCAGACGAGTAAAGATAAGTCTTCCTATTTGATTTCTTGCACAACTCTTCCTTTACTTGCAAGACACGTTGGATCCTTTAAGTTGTATAGACAACTTTGGTGCACAAGTCATTTCATCCAAACCATCTTCTTCTTATAGTTTCATTTCCTCGTTTTATTGCTTCTATCTCAACAGTTCTCACTAAAAATATGACATGATTTTTCTAGAAAAAAATATGACATGATATTAATTTAATTGTGACATGTACAAATCTTTTAATAAAACTTTCTATTTTGGAAAAAAGATTTTCAAGTATAGTAATTACTAGTGATTCCTATATTACCACTAAACTTCTGAAAAATTATCTGAAATTTTATTTTTTTCAAATTTGTTTATCTGTCATCACTAAAATTGATTTTCAAGAAAAGAATACATGATTTTTGAAAAGTATAACTTGATCTCGATTTCTAAAAACTATATTTTAGGAGTTTTAAATATGGTAATGATTAATTCATAAATAGTAAATTTATTTGATAAAGATTCATTTTTAACAAATTTTGTAACATATAGTGATGACTAGTAACTCTTATATCACTTTAATTGAATTAATATATATATATATATGTATGTATGTCACATTAATAAAAAAAGTAAACAAGAATATATATTTATCTAGTTCTTACATCAGCTTATATATCCTATTTATGTAATATATGTATATTTTATGTAAATTAATATAAATTGTCCTTAACAAATACAAAACAAAAAACTAGTAATCAATTGAAAACTTTTCTGATGGTTAAATGACTGAAATTTTATTTAAATTTATCAGTTTATTGGGGTAGTTCATAAATTGTTTTTAGTTTTTTACCCATTTAAAGTATTTGGTTATCTCTTTAAAAAGGAATAAAACAGTCAGAGCTCTTCACATTTTAATCATTGAAAAAGAACCTACCAACTCTTACATCAGCAAAATACAAAACGAACAAAATTAACACATGGCTGTTCCTGGAGTTAGGATGCTATTGTCTTCTTTCTGTTATTCTATTAAGGCAAGGTAGTTGCCACATCATTGGATGATTGTGGAGTATTTTAATACAAATAGGATTTTAATAAACTATAATGATCCATTATTTTCAAATAAAATTATTTATTTCACAGTTTAAAATTAACTAAAATTAAATTAAGACATTATTAACGAAACATGAAAAATTCAAAGGATAATGGTTATTTTGTAATATTAGTTTTAGTTTTTAACATGTGAAAAAATAAAAATATTAAAAATATTTTTTAGTATTAGAAAATTTTATTTGAGAAATTTTATTTTTTACACATGTTATAAGAAAATTAATGTGTTGTAGTAATATTGATGCATTTTATATATGAATTCCTTTATGTTAACTATTGGTTCAATTATTTCAAATATTAAATAACTAATATATCAATATTGTTTAATAGAAATTCACATCGTTTCTAGCGCGCTAATATCTTACATTAAGAAGTTATGAGCTGTTGACATGTTTCTATTAAACTATTACATCAATTATTGCATATATTAAATTATTATATATAACATTTTTAATAGAAATTCATATCGTTTCTAACACGTTGAAGATCTTTAGAAAATTTTTAATGGAGGATTCTAACTCCAAAAAATCAAAATACAATATACGTGTATATATATATATATATATTAATATTTAATTATCAATTTTTTAATTTTGTGGAAATTCAACCCAAAATAAATCTGCAGAAATCTTTTAGATTGAGTTTCTCGTAAAATTAAAAAAATTAATTAATTATTATTATTATATATATATATATATATATATTTTCTTTTTTAAAAAAAATCCTAGAGCTAGAAACTCTTATTAGAGGTTCTCTTATATACGACAATATCTTACATTAAAGAGATTATAAGCTGTTGACATATTTTTCCTAAACTATTCAATTGCTTTAAATATTAAACTAGATTTTAACCCGCACGTCCGTGCGGATATTTTTCTATTTTATAAATTTATTTGATATTACTACAAATATTTTAATTATATAATTTTTAATTTAGTGCTATACATTGTGTAACTCTATAATTTTTTTTTATATTTTTTCCTCAAAATTATTAATATATAGTGATTTGTTTAAAATATTTTAATTAATTATTAATTTTTATTTACTTACTAATATATTTTCGAGTTGAAATACAATAAAATAACAATATGAAATAATCAAATGAAGAATCTTTTTCAAAATATATTTTTTTCTTTAATTTATACATTTTGTATATAATATATTTTAAATTTTATTTATTTATATTACTTAAAAGAAATCAATTTAATATGTATAAGAAAATATACTTTAACATATATCATTTTAATCTTTTTACGGAATTTATAAGTAAAGCACTGTTTTATTTAAATAATATAGACCTACTTTAATAAATTTTATACATAGTAGTATCTATCATATTATTTTATTAAAAATTAATTTTGAATTTTTTTGTTACAACATCTAATCTATTATTTTATACATAAGATATTTGAATTTTAGTACTATTTAAAAGAAAATTCCCAACATATTTTTTATAATTAAAACAAAAATAAATTTAAAATTAAAATTTGATTTGTCATTAATATTTTAAGTGAGTTGCTAAAATACCATAGTTTTCTATTGACATTTTTTTTTAAAAATAGTATATGAATTAAAATTTATTATATATTATTATATTTTTGTATACAAACATTTTAAAACAATATATTGTTGAGAGTTTCAATATAAATAAAAAATTGTAGATATATAAGTTTAACATATGTTAATACATTTATTTTGTATAAAGCTATTATACAGTTTATGAATTTTAGCCTATTTTAATGAATGATGATTTATTTAAATGAAAACATTCGAATTTAAAATTTGTTAATTTACCTATTTAATATAATTTTATCATATTTAATTTATGTAACACTTCTATTTTCATATAATCCAGAGTTTATTTATAGAATTTATAAAAAATAGTAGAATTTTTATTTTCTTGTTTATAATAAAATTTTAGTTAACATTGATTTATAATAATATTATATAACTAATAACGAAATTTATTAATGTATTATTTTATAAAAATATTTAAATTTTTAAGTAAGATTTTGTTAGATTCTTTCTCAACAGATTTTGTTATAATTAAAAAATAAAATTCAAATATTTAGTTGGTTTATTATTAATGTAAATAATTAAATATCTCATATTAACTAATTTTTGAAATGGTCTAATTACTATTTGTTAATAGTAGATAAATTTTTAAAAAATTTTAATTTACCTATTTAATATAATTTTACTATATTTAACTAATGTAACACTGCTATTTTTATATAATAGAGAATATATTTATAGAATTTATGAAAAAATATTGTAGAATTTTATTTTCCTGTTTTATAATAAAAACTTAGTTAAATTAATTTATAATAATATAATATTTCTAATCACGAAATTTATTAATGTATAATTTTATAAAAATATTTAAATTTTTAAGTAAAATTTTGTTAGATTCTTTCTCAACAGATTTTGTTATAATTAAAAAATAAAAATTCTAGTTGGTTTATTATTAATGTACCAAATTTATATACCCAAAATATTGGATGGGTGTTGCACACGATTTAGAAGGATTGAAAATTCTGTTATCAAATTATAAATATGGTATAATGAGTTGATGAATATTCTGAAAAAAAATTTGGTTCCTAATTGATTGATTATCAAAATCGTGATTGTTTAAAAAATCTATTATATCTAATATATAATATATTTAAATTCAAAATCTTATAAGTTCAAAAATAGACTATTTTATTTGGTTCCTAATTAATGATTATCAAAATTATGATTGTTCAAAAAATCTATTATATCTAATATCTAATATTTATTTTGTATAAAGCTATTATACAATTTATGAATTTTAGCCTATTTTAATGATGAATGATGATTTATTTATATGAAAAATTTTAGAATTGAAAATTTGTTAATTTACCTATTTAATATAATTTTATCATATTTAATTCATGTAACACTTCTATTTTTCATATAATCCAGAGTTAATTTATAGAATTTATAAAAAATAGTAGAATTTTTATTTTCTTGTTTATAATAAAATTTTAGTTAACATTGATTTATGATAATATTATATAACTAATTACGAAATTTATTAATGTACTATTTTATAAAAATATTAAAAATTCTTAAGTAAGATTTTGTTAGATTCTTTTTCAACAGATTTTGTTATAATTAAAAAAAATTCAAATTTTTAGTTGGTTTATTATTAATGTAAATAATTAAATATGTCATATTAACTAATTTTTGAAATGTTCTAATTACTATTTGTTAATAGTAGATAAAATTTTAAAATTTATTAATTTAACTATTTATTATAATTTTACCATATTTAGCTATTTTATATAATAGAGAATATATTTATAGAATTTATTAAAAATAGTGTAGAATTTTATTTTCCTGTTTCATAATAAAAACTTAGTTAAAATAATTTATAATAATATTATATTACTAATCACGAAATTTATTAATGTATAATTTTATAAAAATATTTAAATTTTAAGTAAAATTTTGTTAGATTCTTTTATATTTTACTAAAATAAATAAATTAATAATATATTTATAGATAGTTTTATATAACATACACTATCTATTTCGAGATTTGTTTTTACGACAAAAAAATAACAAATCATTGAAATTAATTAATTTAAATATATTATTTTAAATAATATTAGAAGAATCTGTAAATAAGAAAGAAATAGGATGACTAAATGTGTAAATAGAAAAAAATATTTAATCTGCTATCCATGTTTCCAAACATTATTCCTTTAGTCTACTATTTATGTTTCCAAACATTTCAATTTTGTATTTGATTTTTAATAATATAGATGTTAGTTAATAGATAAGTCACAACATTTTTCAATAAGTCCAAAAAAAACATGTCAAGTTAATTTTTAAATAGGACTCTATTTTAATATATTAGATAAGTAACATGTCTATATTTTAATAGGAATCCGTTTCGTGCACTAAAGATTCTTTTAGAAGATAATAACGACATAGGAGACTATGAGCCGTTGACATTTAAATTATTACTGTAAATTATTTTGTGTTTTTATAATTTTTTTGTAATTTTTAAATTTATTAATCAACTTTATGGAATTACTATGGGCAAATCTCTCAAATAACCACTTTTGAAGTTTTTGTCACAAAAATAAATTTCAAAAACAAAAATGACCAATAGACCTTTTTATTTTTAAAAAATTAATATTTTTTATTTAAATTTTCAATTTTAAACCTCACCTCCAAAACCCCACCCCATAACTTTAAACCATAAGTCTAGATTAGTTAACCCACAGGGTATAAACGTATATTTACCCTCAAAATTCCACCCCAAAAAGGTTATTTTGTTATTTTTTCTCTTAAATTTTATTTTTGTGACAAATACTTTTTTAGGTCTATCTTATCGTATTTCTCAATTACTATTGATTAAAATTTATTAAAATAAAAAAATAGAAAATTGTATATGTATTATAATGATTTAGTATTTTTTATTAATATATGTGAAAGCATAATAAAAAAAATTATGAAACATTGTTCAAATATATTTTATATGAAACAGAGAAAATATCAAATTATCAAAAAAAAATAGATGGTTTTTCTTTGGATTAGTGCCACTGTCTTCTTTCTATTGATCAATGTCAACACTAGCGTCGAGAACGGTTACGAGCATTAAAGAAAAATTAGTAGTTGCTACGAGGGAAACACCTAAGAACACCCTTATTCCACTGAAAAAGAGGGTTTTTTATGATTTTTTGTGGTTTGGGTTCCAAAAATCATAAAAAAAGCTTTTCTATTTACAAAATAAAAACCGTTTGTGGGTAGTCTTTTGTATTGTTTTGCAGGCTTTACTGACACATAATAATCCGTAATTAAATGTTTTTTAATTTTTTTTAATCAGAAAAAAATAAATAAGAAATAAGAAATTCCATTTGAGTTGTTGGGATGATGATGCCCTAAACGAGATAAAATGGTACTTCGTTTGCAGAAAAAATGTCCGTACATACTTCCTTTATTTCTAAATAGTGTACATTTAAATCTTTCACAAATATTAAAAAGATTAATATTTAACTGTTAATGCAATAATTTTTTTTAACTATAACACTTTTTTATAAATTTTAATCAATAGCAGTTCAATGAATCCAAAATTATTAGTTAATATTTTTTAGTCTTTACAATTCATTAATAAGAGTATGTAAAAAATCTAAAATATTTATTTTTAAAAAACAAGTAACAATTACTAGAATATGTAATATTTAGAAACAAAAGGAGTATTATATATATATATATATATATATATATATATATTTGAAAATACATTAATATATATCATAAATATATTATTTTATATGCCTGACGATTTTTGATAAAAATAAGCCAATAGTAATCCAAGAAATTTAGTTTTTTCGAAAGTTGCAAATTAATATTATTTAAAATAAAAATTCTAAAAATAAAAATTTCTATTTTTATGAAATAAGCTTTTTTATTTATCTATTGTGTGAAACTAAGTCATACTATTTCTTGACACCTACACGAATAAAGCCTCATGTTTTCGGATCTATTTGCATATACAGAGAGTGAGACTATCCGTGAGATTCACATGTCCTTGTAAATTAATATGTGCTCTTCCATAAACAAAAATGTGAACTCTCATGCTTTAAAATAAATAAAACAATAATATCTCTTAACAAATACTTTCAATGTTTCATTTAAATGATCGTTGTAGAGTAAAATTTTCATTTCAAAATAAATGTGGTTTTAGAATTTCAATGGAAAATTTATTAACTTATATTCTATATGATTTTTATATTCTCAAAATTATTTTTTATTGATTGAAATGTAGTTAGGTATATAACTAATGATATTTTTATTTACAAAATATATAAAATTAATTTTTTTATTAATGAGTGTGAACAAAGTTAAAACAACAATTAAAATAAACGGATGAAGTATTAATCATTGAAAAAGAACAACCGGCTCTTGCAACAGCAAAAACAATAAACAGGCTGTTCTTTTGTTATTCAACTTAGGAAGAGTTGTTGCTACATGAGGGGAACACTTAAAACTGTATAAAATGGCATCATTGGATGATTGTGGAGTATTTTAATACAAATGGGATTTTAATAATTATAATGTATCTTATATGTAGAGCAGTTCTCCAACAAGAGATGATAGGAGGGAGAGAGAGAGAGTTTAAGCAATGGAGAAAATGCAAGAGAAGAGAAGGATAGTTTTAGTTCCAGTTCCAGGACAAGGACATGTAACTCCCTTCATGCAGCTTGGGAAAGCCCTTAGCTTGAAGGGCTTCTCAATTACAGTTGCTCAGGGACAGTTCAATCAAGTAAGCCCCTCACAAGACTTCCCTGGGTTTCAATTTGTCACCATACCAGACAGCTTACCTGAGTCTGAACTGGAGAGACTCGGGGTGATCGAGTTTGCTATAAAGCACAACAAAAACAACGAGGCAGGCTTCAAGGAATGCTTAGCTCAGTTGTTGCTGCAACAAGGTAATGATATTGCATGTATCATATATGACGAGTTCATGTACTCCTGTGAAGCTGCAGCTAGAGAATTTAATATTCCAAGTGTCATCTTCACTACTTCAAGTGCTATCAATTTTGTTTCAACCTGCGTTCTCATCAAACTCAGTGCCGAGTTCATCTCCAACATAGAAGGTGTTCTAAACTACACCTTAATGACCCATCTCAGACCAATCATTTCACTAAACATGGTTTCTTTTTTACTTTGCAGATCCAGAGATACAAGACAAGGTGGTGGAAAATTTGTATCCATTAAGATACAAACATCTACTACCTTCAGGATTTGGGCCATTAGAGCCACTCCTGGATCTGCGTAGGGAAGTAGTCAAGACAAGAACAGCTTCCGCGTTCATCACAAACTCATCGAGCTGTCTAGAGAGCTCTCTGTCATGGCTGCAACAAGACCTCAAAATTCCAGTGTACAACTTAGGGCCTCTTCACCTTACAGCTGCAGCGCCTTCCAGTTTATTAGAACAAGACAGGAGCTGCATTGAGTGGCTGAACAAGCAGAAACCGAGGTCAGTCATGTACATAAGCATGGGAAGCGTGGCTGACATGGAAACTAAGGAGGTTTTGGAGATGGCGTGGGGGTTGTCTAATAGCAACCAACCATTCTTATGGGTCAGCCGAAGCGGCTCAATCAGTGGTGATGAGTCATTTCCAGAGGAACTGAGTAAGATGGTGTCAGAAAGAGGATACATTGTGAAATGGGCACCGCAGATAGAGGTACTTGCTCATCCTGCAGTGGGAGGCTTCTGGAGCCACTGTGGATGGAACTCAACGCTCGAGAGCATTGCGGAAGGAGTCCCAATGATTTGCAGGCCTTGTCAGGGTGAGCAGAAGCTAAACGCAGAGTATGTAGAGAGCGTTTGGAAGGTAGGAATACAGCTTGAAGGTGAAATTGAAAGAGGACAGGTCGAGAGAGCTGTGAAAAGGTTGATTGTGGATGAAGAAGGTGCATGCATGAGGGAGAGAGCTCTTGTTCTAAAAGAGAAGCTCAAAGCCTCTGTGAGTACTGGAGGCTCCTCATACAATGCATTGGATGAGCTAGTCAAGTACTTGAAGAAAAACTGAGAAGCTGCACCTCATGTATTATTACACATCATTGAATCGTTTACATCAAGCTTCATCTTCAAAATTTATGAAGTACTTGGTTTTCTTTTAAATCCAAATAAAAAGCATTTCAATTCAAATAAGATTCCCTTTTGGTAGTTTGCCTATTATGGAATTGTTGTATTTTTCTTTCTAAAGATTTCTTGTAAGTCTTTTTATCTTCTAAATATGCATAACTCATTTTCTCGTGGACCAGAAATTCAGATCTACTAATGTAGAAACATTAATGAAATTTTAGTCAAACCACAAGACTATCGGAGCTTCCAGTTCCATGAATTGTTGTATTAATGAAAAAAATTACATGAGGCCGAAGAACACGAGAAATACACATCATCCACCACATGCATGCTTCACATGTGGTGAAGAGAGCCAACAAACGTGATACGCATTATTACTCATAGAGAAGATTACTTTTTAGTTGTTCTTGCAGGAACAAATGGAGGAAAAGGCTAGTGTTGGTTCCAGTTCCAGCTCAAGGACATATATATCTACGATGATTGCCAAAATTGTCCACTTGAAGGGTTTCTCAATCACTGTTGCTTAGACTTCAATTACTTCAACTACTGATTTTTATTTTTGTCATCATTCCAGAAAACTTACCGGAGTATGATTTCAAGAACCTTGGGCCATCACGTTTCAACAAAGAGTGTCAGGTGAGCTTCATGGACTGTTTGGGTTAGTTGTTCCCTAGAACAAAGTAATGAGATCGCATGTGTGGCCTACCACGAGTTCATGTACTTTGCTGAAGCTGCAGCCAAAGAGTTTAACCTCCCTAACGTTATTTTTAGTACCACAAGTGCCACTGCTTTTGCTTGCTATGCAGAAAATGTCCTGGTTCCCTTCAATGGTATTCTAAAACTCCTCTGTTTATATGTTTTTTTTAATTATGAGGAGGGCCTAATCCTTCCAGACTCGAAATCACAGCATGTAATATTGGTTTCGTACTACTGGTCTCATTACTCTGTTTCTATTTTCACTATGTAACTGCATGGTTCTTGACCTTATTTTGAAGAACAAAACGAGCTAAAGCCAGAGTTTTCATCCCCTGAGATACAAAGACTTTCCGGTTGGGTAATGGAATACAGTTGACAAAACGGACAGCTTCCTCTGTCTAGAGAGTTCGTCTCTTTTGTAACTGCAACAACTCCCAGTGTATTCTACTAGACCCTCTTCACATTGTGGCTTCAGCTCCTACAAGTATGCTTAAAGAGAAGAAGAGCTTGTAGTAACTAGGTTAATTTTACAGAATATATCAAAACAGCATCATTTTATCTCTCTCTCAAAAGAGATTCAAGCTGATAACAAAGAGTTGTAAACTGTGTAGACAGAAAGTGAAGAAGTTACACATCATGTATAATTAGAGATCATTGAACTGTGTAGTGTAAATCTGATAGAATTCACAATTTGCATCTACTGATTGCTAAATTATGAATAAGATGCCAGGATATCATAGAGAAGAACACGGCGACACTGTAACGGTCTACATACTCCATGAGTCTGGAGGATATAAGAAAAGCCAGAGACATAGCTCACAACCATTCTCGTTTAGTTACAACTAGTCACCAAGACCATTTAACAACTCTTATAAGTTATAACTGCTGTTTCCACGTGTTAAGCTAGATGGGCTTCCAACCTAAAGTCAATTGGTGATAAGTGGAGTGGTTCATCTACCTTATATATTGCTAAGGATCCCTTTCAACAACCGATGTGGGACCTTTGTCCCTAATACGCCCCCTCGAGATGATGGCTCTTTGAGCGTCAATCTCGGAATGTTTTTGGGCAAGGATCGATGGGCCGACTTTGGGCTGGATCGATAATGGATCGGGTTGGACTTGCGTGGATCGTGGGCTCTGATACCATGTTAAGCTAGATGGGCTTCCAACCTAAAGCCAATTGGTGATAAGTGGAGTGGCCCATCTACCTTATATATTGCTAAGGATCCCTTCCAACAACCGATGTGTGACCTTTGTCCCTAATACCACGTACTCCAACTACCAGAGTAATGTTCTGCATCTTTTTCAACACATTGGAAGGTCATTTTTTATTTTTTTTAAAACAGTCACAGCTCTTGGCATTTTTTAATCATCAAAAAAGAACCTACCAACTCTTACATTAGCAAAATACAAAAATAACACACATGGCTGTTCTTGGAATTAATGTTACTGTCTTCTTTTTTTGAAACACTTTTAAAAATGGTGCAACACGTGAACTTCCCACAAAATCACTCATCATAATATTACTCTCGTCCAAACATGCTTACTAATGGGATCCGGTATGATTGTCTTCCTTTTGTTATTCCAATAAGACAAAGTAGTTGCCATATGAGAGGAACACTTAACAACTACAAAATGGCATCATTTGGATGATTGTGGAGTATTTTAATACAAAATAGGATTTTAATAAATTACAATGGATCAATTATGTAGAGTAGTTGTCCAACGAGGGATGAAAGGAGTGAGAGAGAAAGAGAGAGTTCGTCAACTTCCTTGACTTTCCAGCATTGTTAAGGCATCAGCCCTTGCTTCTTGGACCAGATCTAGAACTATCTTCAACCGAGAGGTTAAGCAATGGAGAAAATGCAAGCAAAGAGAAGGATAGTGTTAGTTCCAGTTCCAGCACAAGGACATGTAACTCCCTTTATGCAACTTGTGAAAGCCCTTAGCTTGAAGGGCTTCTCAATTACAATTGCTCAGGGACAGTTCAATCGAGTAAGCCCTTCCCAAGACTTCCCTGGCTTTCAATTTGTCACCATACCAGAAAGCTTACATGAGGCTGAACTGGAGAGACTCGGGCCGATCGAGTTTGCTATACAGCACAACAAAAGCAACGAGGCAAGCTTCAAGGATTGTATAGCTCAGTTGTTGCTTCAACAAGGTAATGATATAGCATGTATCATCTATGACGAGTTCATATACTCCTGTGAAGCTGCAGCTAGAGAGTTTAAGATTCCAAGTGTCATCTTCACTACTACAAGTGCTATAAATCTTGTTTCAAACTGTTTATTTAGCAAACTCAATGCCGAAAGGTTCCTCTCCGACATAGAAGGTGTTCTAAACTACACCTTAATAACCCATCTCAGACCAATCGTTTCACTAAACACGGTTTCTTTATAATTTGCAGATCCAGAGGTGCAAGAAAAGGTGGTGGAAAATTTGTATCCATTAAGATACAAACATTTATTACCTTCAGGACTTGGGCCATTAGAGCCACTTCTTGAGCTGTTTAGGGAAGTAGTCAATATAAGAACAGCTTCCGCTTTCATCATAAACACATCGAGCTGTCTAGAGAGCTCATCTATCTCATGGCTTCAACAAGAACTCAAAATTCCAGTGTACCCCTTAGGGCCTCTTCACATTACAGCTTCAGCGGATTCCAGTTTAATGAAACAAGACAGGACCTGCATCGAGTGGCTGAACAAGCAGAAACCGAGGTCAGTCATATACATAAGCATGGGAAGCATGGCTCACATGGAACCCGTAGATGTTTTGGAGATGGCATGGGGTTTGTCTAATAGCAACCAACCATTCTTATGGGTCATCCGAAGCGGCTCTATTATTGGTGTTAATGGGATAGATTCATTGCCAGAGGAACTGAGTAAGATGGTGTCAGAAAGAGGATACATTGTTAAATGGGCACCGCAGATAGAAGTACTTGCGCATCCTGCAGTGGGAGGCTTCTGGAGCCATTGTGGATGGAACTCAACACTCGAGAGCATTGCGGAAGGAGTCCCAATGATTTGCAGGCCTTTTCATGGTGAGCAGAAGCTAAACGCAGCGTATGTAGAGAGCGTGTGGAAGGTAGGAATACAGCTTGAAGGTGAAGTTGAAAGAGGACAGGTCGAGAGAGCTGTGAAAAGGTTGATTGTGGATGAAGAAGGTGCATGCATGAGGGAGAGAGCCCTTCTTCTTAAAGAGAAGGTCAAATCCTCTGTGAGAGCTGGAGGCTCCTCACACAATTCATTGGATGAGCTCGTCAAGTACATCAAGACAAACTGAGAAGCTGCACCTCATGTATTATTGAACTGTTTAGATCAAGCTTCATCGTAAAAAAATTATGAAGTACTTGGTTTTCTTTTTAATCCAAATAATAATAAATAAATAAAAGCAATTCAAATCAAATATGAATCCCTTTTGGTAGTCTGCCGAATACGGATTGTTTTATTATTAATTTTTAAAGCTGCAACCAGCCAGGTCTACCCGCTTACATGTATTCCTTACACTATACTAAAAATCTATTGTAATTTTTTTCCTTTAAATCTGCATTTTTGGGACTCGAAATTCAGATTTACTAGCGTGGAAACATTAATGAACTCTTAGGCAAACCAGTAACTTTGAACTTTGCTTTTGTCTGTGGTTAATTTCTAGTAAGATAAAGAGATCTCTTAAAAATAGGACATTATATGGGAAAGATACTTATTTTTTAGTTGTTGGTTCCAGTTCCAGCTCAAGGACATATATCTCCAACGATGCAACTTGCCAAAACTATTCACTTGAAGGGTTTCTCAATCACAGTTGTTCAAACCAAGTTCAATTACTTCAACCACTGATATTCAGTTTGTCCCATTCCAGAAAGCTTATCGGAGTCTGGTTTCAAGAATCTTGGGCCAATACGGTTTCTGCATAAGCTTACCAAAGAGTGTCAGGTGAACTTCAAAGACCTTTTTGGGTCAGTTGTTGCTACAACAAAGTAATGAGATCGCATGTGTCATCTACGACAAGTTCATGTACTTTGCTGAAGCAACCTCACCAACGTTATTTTCAGTAACACAAGTGCCACTGCTTTTGCTTGCCGCTCTATAGGTGGGTTTTGGAGCCATTGTGGATGGAACTCGACACTAGAGAGGTTTGTAAGCTTCTTGAGGACTCTGTGAAACAAATTAGAAACTAGTGTCTACTTAATTCACCATATCTTTGCCAGTGAAACAGAAGGTTAAAAAGTCCTATGCTGAAGAACGCAGCGGATGAATGACTTGTGTTATTATTAATAAATCTATGTACTTTTCTATTCTAGAAGAATCTTACTTTTCAACCATAAAATCAAACAGGGGACACTAAAGTGATGTGAGGATAAAATTGTCACTGAATGTGTGATGCGCAAAGCATAGTATATTGGTGGAGATTATTAATGTTTCTATATAAAAGTAAGATCAACTATTGGAGAGGAAAAGGTCTTAAAGCTTATTATCTAAATCTTAAAGTAGAACCATACGTGGCTAAAACCAATAAGATATGTTAGCCAATATAGAAAACAGAGACCTGCTTTCGGTTGTAGTGTCACGTTTCTCCCATTTGTTCCAAGTTAATTGGTATTTTTGGCTCTCTAATCCAATGAAAGGTTATTACTTAAAGAAAATCATTGTCGTCTTAAACTGATTTATATATCGAACGTAGATAAACATCAAATTTCAGTAAAAAAAAAAGTAGATAACATAATTTTAAAGAGAAATAAACAGTTAACAATGCTGAGAAATAGGGACAGACGCTCGCTTGATTATCTTTACAATCTAGAAATCAGTACAAGAAACTAGTCAGAGGGTCTTCAAGTGTGCATTGTGCTCCAAGAATACTCACTGGTCTAGTTTCGACATGATATGTTGTCTTGTCTGATCTCCTATTTAGATGCAATGATGACGAGAGGCTTAGAAAACTCGTAACAAAAAAACCTGTAACAATAATCAAGAAAGATCAAGGCCTGTAAACCAGAACGGTATAAGTACTAATTAACCTGACCACACTACCTGAAGACATGAATTTCGCTGAGAGAAACAAAACATAGGGAAGATTAAATTCACTCTTGAGTATTACCAACTCTTTTGCAATTACAAATGATTAAAAGTTAAAATGCAGATAACAAGTGATTAAAAACGACCAAAGATTTTATTGTAATAATAACATTTGTATTGAAGCAAAGACAGAAACTCGATTAGTTTCAATCAGATTCGTGTAAGAATATTAACTGTACTTAAAAGACAGAACCGTAATCAGTTCCACGAGCAAAAACAAAGCTCACCTATTCGTATTCATTTTAATTCTCATTTGCGCTTCCACCTCCAACAGGAGGATACGACGCCATGGATCCAAACTTGTTCTGCTGCATCATATACGTATTCGCAGGTCCACCACTTCCATGATTATTGTTCTGATGATAAGGATCATGACCGTGACTCTGGTGATGATACCCTTGCATACCCATATGATGCGCATACACTGGCATCTGCATCCCTCCGTACGGCACTCCCACATGTCCGGCTGATCCATTACCGAGTTCTTGGAAGCTCTGTGGAGGCACAGGTGTTGAGGAGAAGAGCTTATCTGAAGGAGAAGGACCTTCCGTCGTCAATCCCTGCATCCTTTTGAGGTACAGCCTGTACTTTTGGAGGTGAGACGCGACGTTCTCACGAGTCAATCCTTCGACGTTCATCAGCTGCATGATCGTCTTGGGGACTGCGTTTTTAATCCCTAAGTGAGCCACAACATCCACGAATCTCTTGTGCAGCTGGGGAGTCCACACCAAACGCTGCCGTTTCAGTGTCTTCCCTGTTAGATCTTCAGTTCCCGAATCTCCTTCCTCCGCCACCGCCGTATCCACACCGCCACCGCCGCCGCCGGCTTCATCGGATGTCTTTTGTTTCTTCGAATCCGATCCGGGACTGCTGGATCCTACTCGATCTTCCTCCTCCACCTCCTCCTCCTCCGCGGCTACGCCGAGATTGTTCGAGGAGGAGGTGTTGGGACCGGAAGATCCGCCGCGCAGAGACGACAGCGTCGTCTCCGAAGCGCGATTCACATCGTGGATCGTACGGTTCTTCTCCGGTGTTATGCTGAAAGCCATCGCGAGATTCGGCGGGATAAGAGAGTAAGAAAGGGAAGCCAAATCGTCGTCGCTAGGTAGCCCCATCTCCCAATCCATAACCCTATCTCCGCCGTCGCCGGAAACATCGTAATCGTTCATCCTCGCTATCTAATTTCTCAATCTAGAAGCTCCAAATCGATGAGATCTCAGCAAGATTGAAAGTTCGTGGAGAAGTTTGGTTTGAGCAATTTCAATGGAGAGAAGAAAAAAAACAAATATAATTTTCGTGGAAAAAAGGGAAAGCAAAAAGATAAGAGAAAAGTACAATATCTAATTCCAGATGGGTCTTGTCTGAGTGCCAACGTGGACGAGTTAGCTAGATATTTTTGATCTTCTAGATATCTCCAAGTTTTGTAACTGTAGTCGCGACGTAGGTGATTAAATACGAAATGACGAAACTAGGCACGTAATAATAGTATGAGCCACGTGGATTAAGAAGGTCTACGTAAGCTAACTCGGTGGGGATTTTTTGGTAATTTACTACTAACCTTTTCCAAGTTGCCTTTGTGGGGCCCAAGAGAGAGTGGGAATAGCCGGTGGGTTCGGCTAGGTGGAGAGAGAAAAGAGAGAAAGATTCGGTGAGGAGTTACGTACAGTGTTGACACGTGATATTAAATCTGAGCCGTTGGATCATGGTTTGCAGTAAATAATGGTACATCATCATCAGTCTTGTCTTCATTTGTTTCTCTGCCCTCCATTATTCCAGAAAGATGGCGGAAGAGAAAGTCAAAGATGAAGCGATGAAGATCATTGGAACGTTTCAGATCCTTCCCAGACTTGTCGTTTTTGATCTCGATTATACTCTCTGGCCTTTTTACTGGTAAAAATTTCTCTCTAATTCTTTATTTTGGAAATACATCAACAGACTGTGTAATTTGGGATTAGTTTTGTCTGAATCTGCGAAGGAGGAACACTCTGAAAATAGATGATCACAAGTTTTATTTCCTTTCATTACAGTGAATGTCGCTCGAAACGTGAAATGCCATCTTTATATCCACAAGCAAAGGGTATAATGAGTGCTCTGAAAGAGAAAGGAATTCAAATGGCGATTGCTTCCAGATCTCCCACTTCAGACATTGCTAACACTTTCATTGACAAATTGAATATCAAGTCCATGTTCATCGTCAAAGTTCGTTTAAACAATGTTCTTATTGATCGTCTCCTCATCACTATGTTAGCAATTATTTTCTAGTGATGTTTTCTCTGGACTTTGAATCGTTTAGTGAACTGTTTCAGGAAATATTCTCGAGTTGGACTCACAAGACCGAGCATTTTCAAAAGATACACACAAGGACAGGGGTGCCTTTTACTGCCATGCTATTCTTCGATGATGAAGACAGAAACATTAAATCAGTTAATTAAAAAACACTACCTTTTGTGGTTTCTTGAATTTTGCATCGCGTTTGCGTAATATATTTAATTCTTTGGTGTTTTAAACAGGTTTCTAAAATGGGAGTAACAAGCATTTTGGTGGGTGATGGGGTTACACTTGGAGCACTCAGACAAGGGCTTACTGAATTTTCTCAAAACTATAACACTATCGAGAAGAATAAACAGGTTTGGAGCAACAAGTATTCTGGAAAGGCTGCATCATCTGAGACCGACAAAGACTGATGTTTCCAGTTTCATGAGTTGTACCATATCTTAAAGTACTTGGAACCAAACTGATATGTTGGGAAGCCCAAAGTATACAGAGACAAGGGATGCTTGGATTTTTGATTGTGTTCTAATATGCAAAACTATCGTGTCTCCTAAGTGTGATAAATGCTCTTGTATCTTAGCTTAAGTCTACTCAAACAATTAGCAAACAGAACTGTTTTGTAGTCAAGTATTGATATTTGAAGCTAGCTTCAGTACATTTTAAAATGTCAGCAAGTTCTCATAATGTGTTCGTATATGCTCTTACACACTGATTTGCAATTGGTTTGATAAATGCCAGCAAAGTTGATTTTTGTATGCTTAGTTTTGGATTCTTGGTTGCAATATGAACTTGCAAGAAAGAACAAAGGCATTCTGTATATATATGAGAGCAAATGCAACATATTCTACAAAACATTATCAAACAAAAAAAAGAACAAAGCTAATAAAGTCATGCAAAATGATAACAAAGTAGTTCTAATGCTTCTTAGCAGGTTTCCAGCAGGAAAGAGCATAGAGGACTCTTCCTTTCCATCCCTGAAACATCCAATGGTTATCGTTATCGATCACAAAATCTTTGTGGTAACGTTCTCTCACTAACTCCTTCCCTTCCTTCATGATCTGCTTGTTCAGTTTCGCTGGTCTAAACCCTGCTCTTAGTATCCTAACCTGCCATTGCTTGTAAGTCTCTGGCCTTGCGAACCGCTCAGCTCCTTCACAGGCGATCACACTCATCGCATCCTTTATGATTAACTCCCTCTCCACCAAGCTCCTAGAATCATTCTCTTCCGATATGGTGCTCTCAAACATGTCGAAGAGAGCCGAGCAATGGAACATGGCTTCTCTGAACCTTGTTAGGAAGAAGGGAGAGTTGTACATCCCGTTGATCTCTGCAAACACAAAGAGGTCAGGGTTGATGTCTCTGAATAGTTTCAGAGCCGTGTCTCTTGGAGAGTTCAGTGAAACGGTTTCATCAGGCGTGTATTGTAGGCGGAGGATGCAGTTGACAACTGTTGTCTCTCCGCTGTTGATCACAATCTCATCAAGTGTTATGGTGTCCCAGCTTTTGGCTATGAAGCTGTACTCAAAGGGGACATTGAACTTGTCGCAGAACCGTTTCAGTCTCCGACCTGTCTCTTCTACACGCTCTGATGGCCGGAATCCTGGCTGAGGCAGCTCGATTCCGGTCACACGGAGCTTTGGTGGTCCACCCTGTCGGGTGGACAAGGATTGTATCAGACAAGGCCACTGAAAGCCATAGAGGATGCCAAAGTCAATGATGTGAAGTGTTGTTGCTTTGGATGCAAGCTCGAAGATAGTTCTGTTAGCAGTGTAGTAACACATTATAAAGGAAGGGCAAGCCTGAACAAACTCCTTGTACGCCTTCAAAATGTCAACCATTGGTGTTTTGCTCAAAACATCACATACCACTGGTGTCTTCATGGTTCCAGTGATACGTGCTTCAAGCGCCTCTGCGAAATGGTAACCAAGTCTCTGAGTTGCGTCGCCGTGGCTAGAAGAATGTTCCCTTATCTCCTTGAGTTTCTCAAAAGCTCTGCTCTGGTCAAAGCTAGCCACTGCTTGCGCGCATTGCATCAAGAGATTCCTCATATCCACTGGCTGATCTGAAGGCTTGGACCGGTTCAGTGATCCCTTAGCTCGTCTTGTTTTGTTTGGTGTTGGTTCTCCATGATCGTTCTTTTGACACACCAACAACACTTCCTCAAACTTCTCAGCCAGCTCGTCCACCATAGAGATTGCAGGGAGCTTTGATTTGCGTCCATACTCAAGATCATCTTCATCATCATCGTCTCGGTGACGGTACCTTCTTGTTGATTCCTCTGAGGTTGGTTGATGTGATAAGCTAGTTACTGAGCTGAAGTTGCAGTCATCTTGATCATATGGCAGAGGAGTTTGATCCTCCTGAAGCACTTCGAAGAAAGATCTCTCCGCAGCTTGTAAAGCCAAACTGTCTTTCAACATACAAGACTGTTCTTCAAGATCTTCCTCCATCAACATGTCATTGATGTACTTCAAAATAGGATGGTTATCTGAACATACCGTAGATGACTCGGTGGAAGAAGGGTTCTGAGTCTCAGTAGATTCTGTGGGAGAAGAAAGGTTCTGAGATTCAGAATCTTTAAAACAGGTGAAGCCGCTGGTTCCAGAGTCAAGATTGTTCCTTGGTTTGCAGCAAGAACCAGAACCGTTGTCGAATCTGAACCCATCAACTGGTACTTGCAGAATAGCATCCATCAAGATTGAAGAAGAAGAAGAAGAAGAAGAAGAAGAGAGGGAACTTTAGTCAACGTAAGGAGAGAAAGTAGTGGTAAGTTTCATGTGAACACAAGTTGATATTTATACAAAAGGATAGTTTAATTGGTTTGTCGTGGCAAAGAAGATAAATGAAGTTTCGAGGAAACTGAGAGAATTGTGTGGGGTTTAGATAAACACTGAGCCGCCACAAAAGGTTAGTGATACATTGCAATAATATGTCCAAGACTTTATCTAATGTGTGGGTCCAGTATGACCACAATCTATATTGTTTCCTTACTACTGTCTTATATTTGGTCACTTGCTTGGTCAAAAAGCCTGGAATATATATATAATGGATAATAGTGCATCTAACAGTTCGATGGATTCTCTCTTTATCGAGTATTCAAATAATACTTAAAACATGGTTCCATATCCATATAATTTTAAAATAAAATATAGTGGAATACCTTAAAAATTAAGTTTTTTGTTTTCTCAGAGTTCACCTAAGACTAAACTACTATCTTATGGTCAAATTTGTCTTTTTTTTTTGTAGAGATAAAACTAAACTAATATCACCGGCATAACGTCAGACCACTCTTTCGCATGTAGTGTGGTATATGTGTTACCTCTTAATTAACGTTACAAGAGTATTATACATACATAGTCGAAGTCGTTGACAAAAAAAAAACATAGTCGAAGTCATGAGGGTGGTTCGTACATGGAGCTGGTCGTGCCTTTTCATTGGAAGTAGTAAGACAAGTATTTTTAGGAGAACAAAGATAATACATGACCGACATGGAGAGTCAGAACTGTTTAAGTAGTTGGGTCGGGTTTGCCATATTCATAAACCCCTAGGAGACCAACTCCAGTGTGAATGGATATATTTTTTTATAGATTTTGATTTTATTTACTAACGAAATGATATTGTAATTGGTGTCGTTATCGTATAATAGAATACCGAAAGATTGACCAGAAAAATGAATACCGAAAGATAGATATATAAAATCTTGTGATCAAGGATTGGACAGAGATAGATTTCACGTGAACGTGGATGCCAAACCTAACCTACCATTTTTTTTTCTCTTGGTTCAACAAATTTACTTTGTCTCTTCTCTTGCTCTATATTAAAATAAAATTTAAGAATTCTTGAACAGTCAAAGTCTAAGAGAAGACTCGATTTTAGTATATTAAACCATAAGGCTGTCTCATTGTGGATTTTGTCTTTTGTCTTTCATTTTTCTTTTATAATTTGGGAGTATCCAAGCGGTGGAAACTAACCGACTAATCTTAATTTTAATTTAACTACTAACATCAATCAGACATAATTGCTTATACAAAAAAGTTAAAAACTCTTGTCACCCGACTACATAAGAATGGCTACATGAAAAATTATTAATTTTGCATTGGAGAGGACCTATCCACAATGTAGTTTTTGTCTCTTGCCTTACTAATATATTTTTTTTGTTTTGTATTCTTAAACTATGGATGGTAATTTATTGGTAGATAAATTTTGGAAAGCTCAATAATTTGGGCTCAAAGACTTTTTAATATATTTGATTTTGTGAATATGTAAATATAAAATTATGTTTTAGATCGCATTGAATATTTGATCTTTTGTAAATTAATCTAGATCCTTCTATAGCTGATACTGTAGATTAATAAATTAAAAAAGATTACTATATGTTTTAAAATGGAGACTTATTGTCTACATTCATCCCCTCTTCAAAATACTTTTATTTTTGTATGTCATGTACTCATGTGTGGTTATGATTTTAAAGCACCTTAAGTGTGGATCATTACTAAAACGATATCTTAATTTTTTCTTCCTTTTGGGTGGCCCACATAAATCCGTGAAAGTTAATCCAAATTTAAAAATGAGCCCTACGCACGACTACGAGCTAATGTCATTAGGGGTTGTATGGTACCGCTAAGTAATAACTAATAAGCACTAAGCCAGCACATGTTTAATATATATACCAGTGGATCTTAATCAAGACGAAGATAGGGGTCGGCTTTTGGATCTATATTAAAACGTGTAGATTGGATTTAGTTGTTGATGAAGCATCAAATCATCATCAAAGAACTCTAATCTAAAACTAAAACCATGTACCTTCCTGGCACACTTCTAAAAATTGCCACTGTGTCTATACCTGATTTTTCCAACTCCGTTTGTGTGTCACTTCTCTGAATCTCTTGAATGCATTCAAGGAGCTTCTATCTCCTATAATATCACAGAAATTGTGACATAACCAAAGAGTAATAAGAGTTCTAAACTTCATAGCCAACCTTTGACACAGATCCACTTCACCAATTTCAATTGTTTGAAGAAACTAATATAGAAGGACATACGCAGAAGTTTTATAATAAGCTACCAAATTAACTTTGTTTTCTTCCAATCAGTCTAATACAATGACAAGCCAATCAAGCAACGCTTTGATACTGTATTTGCAAATATCCAAAAAGTAAAAAGAAGTTTGGAGAGTATATTGATTCGAAGGCAGAACATCGTGACCTTGTGTTATTTTATAAGATTATCCCAAATGAAAGGGCCTTCACTTTGAAAATCAAAAATTCGTAGTTGCAAAAAGATGCGTCTGCCGGGAGTCGAACCCGGGTCTATTGCTTGGAAGGCAATTATCCTAACCGTTGGACTACAGACGCTTTTGATTTTGTTTAACGAAATGCTTTAGACATTTGTAAATTTATGTCACAATATCTTTGCATACCCAGTTCTCATTTCAAAGCAGAAATAACTGAGAAGATAAGAAACAAGCCTTAGCCAACTCCATGCATCAAACATCAGATTTCATAACCAACTACTTACTCAGGGTTCTCTCATAACTCAAAAGGGGCTTATAAAGAACTTTCAACAACGCAAAGGCAATACATATAACATATATACAGCCTTAAGAAAATACTTAGACTACAACCGAAATTAAAGGGTTACTAAACAATCACATGAGTTTCAAATTAACCTGCATTGCACGCTTTAGACAAATGAATGGAAAATCCAAGCCAAGATCAGTAAATACTAAGTAGATATAAATCTCTAAAGCGAGTTATTACCTAACTTCTAAACCGACATATTCCCATTTGAAGTGACAAGAGTGAAGGCTCTGTCCCAATCTTGGCTGACAGATTCTTGAATCTTGTAGTCCCCAATGAAAGGACACCAAGCCTCTTCTAAACCGTTTGTCCCTGTCCAAATAACCTTCTCCGGAACATTCAGAAAGTCAAAGTCCAACGGCTTTGCGGGTGCGGGTGGGGGTGGCTGCTCGTTAGCCTTTTTGTTGGATTGGGTCAGCCGCTTATAGCTTCCTCGGTCTTCAGAACGCTGTGAGGTAATATATAAGAAACAAAACGCTAAAGTCTCATAAAGAAAAAGAAAAAAAAGAAGAGAAAAGTCTCTGAACTCACTTGTGATTTGGTGTCACAGTTGTTAACTGCTTTCTTGTTCTTCTTTTTAGGTGTTCCGTGTTCCAAGTAGTACATCACTTCGGTCCTTGACCGGAACTTACGATTCGTAACTGGTTCGTAGTAGAACTACATTTCCCAAAATATATAAAAAAATGGAAATTAAAAGTATATACATTATCTTTCAGAAACAGCATTATCATCAAATTAACATCTATTTAGGAAATGATTCACTAAACTTAATCCTTTTAACTAAACAAGGTAAAGTAAGATTCTTTATGATAAGCACTAAGCAACAAACAAACCAAAACATAAAAAAATCGAGGAGGGTAATTTGGTAATTTTGATCAAGGAGTTGAGATTATTCACCTTATCGACCAAACCAGCTTTGGTACCGGAGGTTCGAACCTTTTCTTCGGTTGTCCAACCCAGAGGAGGCGCCCAGTTATCTCCCGCTGACGCACGCTTCTTCGGCTTCGATTCCACCGGAAGATCAGTCTTTTCAGACGGTGGTTGCGACTGATCCGTGCCGTTCGACATCCCGGAGCAAATGCAGTGTAGGGTTCCGTTTGCAGCAGGTCGATCGAATCGAACGGTGTTCGAGAGAGGAATGAATATTATTTCTGTCGAGGCTTTTCAGTTTATTAATGAGAAGCCCAAAAGGGCAATAGATGATGTTGGGGCAAGGCCCAATCTATTACCACTAACAACTTTGATTAAGATGATGCCCAGCAAATAATCTATTCATTATCTAAAATAAATTATGAGGGGTTTTGTTTGGGGGACCTTCGAGTTCGTCCCTTTTTTTTTTACTGAATCGTAGTTTTGGATTTTTTTTACTGAATCGTAGTTATGGATTTTTTTTACTGAATCGTAGTTATGGATTCTTTTTTACTGAATCGTAGTTATGGATTTAGGATGGCTAGGATGAACATTGCTTTGAAAATTCTGAGGACGGTCTAACCTCCAAGAATAAACTTCATTGCACAAACAAAAAAAACTTCATAATGAAAAATAACATTTGGACTTTTATGGTTATATAGAATCAAACTAACTAGATAATTTGACTAATTATTGAAGTTATTCGAGTATTTATATTATTCGGTAGATATTTTTTAGGGCAAATCTCTCTAATAGATTATCTTGAAATTTTTATCACAAAAATAGACTTAAAAAAATAACGAAAATAGATTTTTTAATTTTAAAATTTTAAATATTAATATTTCTTTTAATTTAAAACTTTATCTCTAAAACTCCATCTCCATAACTTTAAATCATAAGTATAGTTATAGTTAACCTAATAAGTGTAAATGTATATTAACATCATTTAATAAATTCTATTTTGATTTTTTTTTTTTGAATACTATTTTGGATATAAAAAAAAATTAAATCTATTTTGACCTTCATTTCTATTTTTTAATTTGGTTTAGTTTCGTTTGGTTTGATTCTGGGTTATATGTTCAGACCTAATTAGAAACGGAAAAAGATCTTTTTTTTTTGGAGAAAAAAGATCATTATTTACTCGGTTAATGATTGTGCAAGAGATGAAACATTGAACTTTTCGCTAGACAGGACTTATTAATTTAATTCAATCATCACAACACTTCAAAACAAATTACATTTTCTCGGGAGAGTTATTAGAATCTGTAACGACACTTAACTTTTTTTGGGAAATATACAAACTTGGCCTTGGGACATGTATTCACATTCATACTTTTCATGGGAATACGCAGAGGTTTCTAGGGTTGTGTGGTTCAGTGACTCTTCATAGTAATCGATTATCATATACTCCTGAAACCCTCTCGAATATATATAGAGGGGGTGTAACCCTATACCTGTCTACTTTTACCTTTAACTTCTCTTCAAACTTTCACTTCTCTTCTGATGGCAAATTCTGCTGAGAAACCCAAGTTTAGTCTGAGACTTCTCATTGATGAGGAGAAAAACAGAGTTGTGTTGGCTGAAGCTGGGAAAGACTTTGTTGATGTACTTTGTAGTCTTCTTACACTTCCTATGGGTACCATTGTCAGGTTGCTGGAGAAGCATCAAACTCCTCAGTCTCCTATTGTTGGTTGTTTCCACAAGCTTTACAAAAGTGTCTCAGACATGAGCGTTGATCACTTTGAGGCACAGGCTTGTAAGAATCTGTTGTTGAATCCACGGAGTGTCAAGAATAGTCATTGCCGAAAGCTAAAGCTGAACATAGATGACACCGAGGCGACCGGGTTCTTTATCTGCCCATATTTTACTTCCAGCGAGTCTTGCTGTAAGGTATACAGCAATACTAGTGCGTCAAGTTGTCGTAATTGTGGAGCCTCGATGAACCGTGAAATTCAGGTTCAAGAAGGAGAGGAAGCTGATGGAGTGTTCCCTAGTTGCAGAACGTCATTCATCATGACTGATGATCTGAAAGTGTCACTGAACTCAATGAGTCTTGTCTTGAATGTCCTCAATGATCTTGGCTATGCTGGTTTTGATAAGCTGCAAGAAATGCTCATTGATGTTGGTTTTGAAGAGGTACTTAAATTTTATTACTTATACTTTTTACTTTATTCTTCTAACTTATATATCGTCTTAAAATGCAGGTGCTGACATTGCTAGGTTGTTTGTTCACTTCGCAAGTGATGCGGAAGCGTTTGTTATAGCGAGCGTAATATTGTACTAGAAAATTACAATATCGGTAATTTCTTAGCACAATATAATCACTCAACTATATAAGCTATTGAAAATAAAGAATACCAGAGATTTAACGAGGTTCGGCCAAATTTGCCTACTTCCTCGGACACAATCAGAATATTCACTATTATGATCAAAGTGAATTACAAAGAGAGAAAAATACAACAATCTTCTTAATGAGCTAGAAGGATTGTTGGTTTTGGGATGATTTGCAACAATGAGCAACCAAGGTATTTATAGGAAAATTTTAAGAGGGTTGGTAAGAAGTTGGTGTAGACAAAATGACCAAGTCCTCCATTTTTGACTTTGCTCATCACCCATTCCCATTGCCGTCCAAATAGTGGGTTTGACATTCAACAAATCTCCACCTTGGCAAACCCTACTTCTTATATCTTCTCTTGCTCAAATTCTGATCGTGTCTTCAAAATAACTTTAAACTTTGACAACATTGGTCAAGTTCAAGCAATGCTGGAACTTGATTGCAGTCACCACCTTTGTCATCATATCAGCCGGGTTTTCAGAAGTGTGAATTTTCTGAATTCTAACTCCACCTTCTTCTATATTCTCTCTTACAAAGTGATGTAGGATAAGTTTAATCCTTAAGTTGTTGTAGTACTTAAGGTGTCAATCCAAACTCTAGTGATTCTAAGCACTAAGAATACAGATCATTTGGCTTAATCTAAGTGCAATCAAATGAGGTTTGTTGTAGCAAGAAACAATGTGAAATAATCGAGTTTTAAAACAAATATAACAAAGAAGAACCAATGGGTACTTAGGTAATCGATTTCAGGGTGGTAGTTCTAAATCAAGGTGTCTAACTTCAAACAAACATATCTTTCTATAGGCCTAGAACTCATTCAATATAGGTTAATCCACTTTCGATGGTAGAAACCCTTATGCAATTATGAACTAAACATCAACTTCCGTTCGTTTTGTTCACTCAAACATACATTAAGATTTAGTCTACTAGCCACCTAGCAATCTAAACATCAACTTCCGTTCGTTTTGTTTACTAGAGCATTACTAAGTTATTTCAAGCATTATGCAAACACTTTCGATGCCCTACAAACACTTAGGATCTAGATTAAAATGGCCAAAATCAATCTAGCATTAAGAACACTTAGTAAGCATAGAAATTTAAGCATTTTACCATTAGAACATCTTAACTCTTTTCTAACCACCCATTAATCTACCTAACCCATTGATCCTATGGATGACTACTCACTAATCATTTTGTTTACACTTAATCCCATGATGGATAGAAGCATAATCAAGATGATATAATATATGAAAATAAGAATCAGAATGTAGATGAAGAGAATAGCTAAAGAAAACAAGACTTTATAACATAAACTTCAAGAACACTTAAGAACAATTGTTTTCAAAACAAGAACTTAAAATAGAATGCAAAACAAGACTTAAAATGAAAGTGATAGACTCTATTAGACAGAAGAAGACTGAGAAGGAGATGGTGTGTTTTGCCATGGGGTTTGGGGTTCTATTTATAGGTGAAGAACAACCCACCCCCCATGTTACAAAGTTAAGATCTAGATCTAAAATAAAACACACTCATTGATGTTTCTTCCACTTTATCCCATTTGCACACACCTTTTGACCCTTCACAAGGCAAATGTAAACTTGGCTCTTCAGAAAAGGTAGAGAAAGTTAGGCCACTTGATCCACCAAACTCGTCCAGCACATGAAAGGTGACACAGGCTGTCCCGATCGATCGATCCATTTTTTTCATATAAATGGATCGATCGATCCATGTCCAAATCGATCGATCTGTTTTTTGTCCAAAAACGGATCGATCGATCACTTTTCTCATTTGCTCACGGCTTTCTTGGATCGATCGATCCAGTTTTCCATCAAAAACGGATCGATCGATCCATGTCTCTTTTTGCTCCTTTTGTGTTCTAATCATCTCCAAAACTCCAAATAGCTCATCCAACACCTACAAGATGCAAATGAACATGTAATAGACTCTAAATACAAATAAATATAAGATTAATGCATGAATATATATGAAAATACAAAGCTAAAACTATGCAAAATCACAACACATCAGCTTTTGATGAAGTGTTCAAAGAACCAAAAGAACTTCCTCCGCGTGGGTTTGAGCATGCTATTCGTTTCATAAAAGGAGAAGGCACAATATAAGTACATCCTTACAGATATCTGCATGCTCACATGGAGGCTGTTGAGAAGATGGTAGCAAAGATGTTGAGAGCAGGGCTGATAAGGAAGAGTATAAGCTTTTTTACTAGCCATGTTCTGTTGGTTAAAAAGAAAACATAAGAGTGGAGATTTTGCACTGACTACCGAGCAGTTAATAAGGCTATGGTATTGGACAAGTTTCCATTTCCGGTCATTGACCAGCTATTGGACGAACTAAATGGCTCAACGGTGTTCTCGAAACTGGACCTTAGATTAGGATATCACCAGATACGAATGCTTGAGGAAGACATTGAAAAAACAACATTTAGATACCACAAAGAGCACTATGAGTTTTTGGTAATGTCGTTTGGGCTCACAAACGCACCAGCCACTTTCCAAGCACTAATGAATGATGTGTTCAAACTATTCCTTAGGAAATTCGCCGTGGTCTTCTTCGATGATATCTTGGTCTATAGAACCACCATAGAAGAGCATGTCGTGCATTTGAGAAAAGCTTTGAAGAAGTTGAAAAAGAAGAGTTTTTTTGCCAATAGAAAGACATGTTTTTCTGGCCAACTGCAGACTATTTAGGCCACATCATCTCTTCAAGTGGTATTTCAACAGATCCAGAAAAGACTAAAGCAATGACTACATGGCATATACCTAAATATGTTAAGGAGTTAAGAGGATTCTTAGGGCTCACTGGATACTACAAAAAGTTTATCAGAACGTATGGTTCAATAGCAAGACCATTAACGAATCTGTTGAAGGTGGATAGTTTCAATTGGGATACAGAAATGCATGCAGCATTGATGAGTTGAAGAGAGCTATGACATCAGCTCCAGTGTTGTCACTACCTGACTTTAGAAACATTTTCATCATTGGAGCAGACGCTTCAGGATTTGGGTTAAGAGGTGTGCTCATGCAAGAAGCAAACCAATTGCTTATTTCATTAAAGCAATGTCTGAGAGAGAGTAGTTGAGCTCATCTATGCGAGGAAACTTATGGCTATCGTATTAGCAGTATTAAAATGGAGACATTATTTATTTGGCCGCAAATTTATTGTGCATAGAGACCAAAGAAGTTTGAAATTTCTGTTGGATCATCGTGGAGTTTCAATGGAATATCAAAGATGGTTAACTAAGTTCTTCAGATATCAATTTGATAAAGGCATGTATAGATAAGAAAGTAGCAGACTCTCTCGGATTGAGTGGAAAAAGGAAGAAGAGAGTATGAAGATATTGGGATCCATTAATGTACCTTCTAATCTACAACTAGAAGACATCTTTGATGAGGTTGATAGATGTGTGGAGTTACAACGCATCGTGCAGAAGGTGTTAACAAGAGTAGAGTTGAAGGAATGATTTTCAATGGTGAGTGGTTGTCTTTTCTATAAGAAACGACTGGTGCTTCCACGGACATCATTGTCTATTCCATTAATACTCAGTGAGTATCATGATGGTGTCATAGGAGGTCAGTCGGGGATTTTGAAAACCACAAAAAGGATTCAACAACTTTTTCACTACACTAATATGAAAGAAGACGTGAAAAGGTATGTGTCAGAATGTAAAATATGCCAGACACATAAGTATTCCACATTGAATCCAGCTGGCTTGCTTCAACCAATTTCGTTGCCTGAGAAGATTTGGAGTGAACTATCTATGGACTTCGTTGAAGTAATTCCCAAGTCTGAGGGTCGTATGTGATATTTGTGGTGGTGGACATATTGAGCAAGTATGCTCACTTCTTGATCTTAAAACACCATTTCACTGCAACTGAAGTGGCATTTGTGTTTGTCAAAGAGATAGTCAAACTGCACGGATTTCCAGTTTCAATCATATCTGATAGAAATCAGGTGTTTCTCAGTAATTTTTGGAGGGAGATCTTTTGGTTAGCTGGTATGAAACTAAAGTTCAGTACAACTTACCATCCGCAAAGCGACGGCCAGAACTGAAGTGATCAATCGGTGTTTGGAAGCGTATGTGAGATGCTTTACTTCTTCACATCTGAAACATTGGCATCAGTTTCTATCTTGGGAAAAATACTGGTACAACACGTCGTATCACACGTCACTTCAGACATCGCCTTTTAAAATTTGTATGGGAGAGATCCACAAGAGTTATTGTGGTTTGAACAAAGATCAACAAGTAACTTCGAGCTGGAACAGTTGTTGAAGGATAAAGATGTTGTATTACGCGGTGCAAAGTATCATTTGGTACGAGCTCAAGTTGTGATGAAGAACAATGCTGACAAACATCGACGTGATTTGAAGTTCACGGTGGGTTCTTTGGTGTTTTTGAAGCTCAGGCTGTATATGCAAACTAATTTCTGTCAAAAGCTTGCAGCCAAGTACTATGGCCCTTTTCCGGTAATATAACGCATTGGAAAAGTTGCTTACAGACTCCAGTTACCTGATGGGAGTAAGATTCACCTGATTATTCACGTATCTCAGTTGAAATCGGTATTGGGTCAAGGTCACACACAATCAACATTGCCTACTTCGATAGCAGAGTCAGAAGACTTTGTCCTCAAAACAGAATATTTGGTAAGTATGACGTATGATGAGGAAGGATATTTGGAGGCTCTGATTCATTGGGAGAGTTTACAAATTCATGAGAGATCTTGGATGAAAGTGAGAGATATTGCTCGGGAATTTCCTCAATTCGAGCTTGAGAACAAGCTCAATCTTGCCGAGGGGGTATTGATAAGCCTTGGAGAAGGTATGTGAGGAAGAGACTGAGAGACATAGCAAAGTTAATTGAAGAGAAGGGTACGAGCTCATAAGGAGAAGAGAGGAATGGCGTGGAAGTGTAACGGCTTTCGACTTGTCCGTTAGTTAGTTACTGGCCGTTAGGAGTCTGTTAGTTTGTTGAATCAGCTTTGCTGCTATATAAAGCAAGCTGTATTGAATAAGGAAATTGGGATTTTACTGATTTGTAAAAGGGAGAATTAGAGATAGTCTCGATTCTTTGGGCTATGTTACGTGTATTCGTACAGAGAGTTGTATACAGTACTTTTACTAAGAAATAAAGAGTTTACATATCAGTAAGGTAGTCTATAGGCTGGAATTACCAGTGGATGTGAAGATCCATTCTACCTTTCCATCTCACAGTTAAAGAAGGTAGTAAGAAGTACACGTGTAATTGCTCAACTTCCGCCAAGGGTTTAGTGGAAGTGGAACCTGAGGAGGTACTTCAAACGAGGGTTAATGCAGGATGATGACATGAGGAAGTGTTAGTGAGATGGAAAAGAATGCCAGAAAATGATTGTACATGGGAGTAGAAGTCTGTTACGTTGAAGATAAGGTTCATTTGAAAGTGGGGAGAAATGTTAAATACGAGGAGTGCATCGACCATTACAAGCGTAGAGGCCTCAAGAGTAGAAAGGCTTAGGAGAAGATAAGGTTTTGGCCCAAGGGGTAGACTACTTGGTGGGCAAATAGTTCCAGAAGGCTAAATGAGGACGTGGCATAAAGTAGGGAACATGCACACATTGGGTGTTGGATCAGGAGTCTTTAGTGTGACAAGAGGAATATCTCCTTATACGTCATGTGAATCTGTCTAAAAATAGTATCAAAGAATTGGTCATCAAGTTCATTTAAAGAGACTGACTCATGTGTCCTACCTGAGTATTTTCTTATTTTGTGTTGGTACAAAGAAAGAGAGAGAGAGTAACCGTAAGAGTATGTTGGTACCAGTACGTTGTTGGAGATTACACAGGTGAGTTTGTGTCCTAATTTTACTGTTTTTAATTCTCTTAAATCATAGCTTATTAAGTATTTTTCCTATGTTGATGAATAATTTTGTGCCAAGCCATGTTGGCTAGATCTCTGTAACTTTCTATGGAACTTGTGTGCTAGACCACTCATGCTTTGAAATGTAGTGTAGTGTATACGTTTGCATTTTGTAAAATTATTTTATAAAGAAAAACTTAAACTGTTTGAAACAATTGAGTTCACCATGTCATGCCTCCCTTTAAAGATACCAAATACAGTTAAGCCTCTGTAAATTTATGACAGCGAGACCTTATCCATCAGTCATGGCAACACTATGTGATACCTTTGAAAGTTAAATAACTGGTTGACACCTGTGTGCACAGTTGTACATAGGGGACAATGGTGTAGGCCACTCTTATCCCCATGTTACATTGAATCTATTCTAGATTTTGGAGCGATGTGTTTACTTTATTTGTAAGACAAGCCATGTAAATAGAGTTATTGGTCAAAATATCATCTCAGTTACACACAAGTGTCTACTGCAGGAAACACCTAAAATCCAAAAATATACACATTCTTCCTTATTCCTGTTTTTTTTTGTTTTCTTATTCCTGTTTTTTTTTTGTTTTCTTATTCCTTTTTTTTTGTGTTCTTATTCCTGTTATCCATTTAACCTTTTGTAAGCCTGAGCTCTTACTCCTTGTTAACACACACACACACTCACATAGATTCATCAGGAACATGTTCAAACAAGAGCTTCCATTACACATGGGTATACATATATAACTCACATGATATGTACACCAGAATACCCCATCCCCGGTCTAATTCCGCTGGAGAATCAACCGTGACGCAACCTAATTTCATAGTAAAAGCAGTAACTGTACACAACAACAAAACACACCCAAACCCCAAATAAAAGACAAGTAGTCACCAAACATAAGAAGGAACCTGCTTGTCTTCTTCTACCACAGCAACAAGAGGAGTCCTACACAGTGGGCAAGTAATGTTCCAATAGTCTATCCATTTCTCCAAGCATGTTTTGTGAAACAAGTGTCCACATTTTAGCTTGTTGACCTCTGAATCCTCTTCGAATTTCGACAGGCATACCGAACACTCGTTGTCCTCCTGTTTCTTGCACCTGCACAAGCTCTCAAACTTGAGTGATGGAGTCTTGTTCCTGAATTCCTCAAGGAAACTCTCAGGCTGGCAGACCCGGAAATCGAAAGTCTCAGAGGTTGGAATCTCTGAAGATGCAGCTGGAGAAGGAGAGAGATGGATTCCTACTACGTGGAGCACTGATCTGACAATGCCTTTGAAGATAGAGATTGATAATGCTGTGTTAACTAATATAATGCATAGCATTCCTTCTGATGGACCAGGAAGGCTTGATAGACCCATCTTTCAACTCTTTAGATGTTTCAAACGATATGTAATTCTCTTGTCTTTCTCAAATGGATGTGATCTGAAAAAAACAACAACATTGTGGGCTATTATTAGTAGACAATAGAAGCAGGCTCACTAAATAAACAACAGAAACTTTCTTTAAACCGAACTCAAGACATTGAGGAAATGGTTTTTTTTCTATATTCACTTTTGGCTTCAGATGGAACTTGAAACCAATTTTGTTCAACCCTACACAGCTAATCTTATCATAATTTCTATATCAAAATTTTACAAAAATAAAAATTATATATCAAACTTTCCAAATGATCCGAAAGTAGAATGATTTGCCAGAGTAATTAATATCAAGATTTGACAGAGTAAATAAGAACAATTTACTCTAATCAAATCACGAGAAACAAGAATTTATCAAGAAACCAAGAATCAAGATTATTTTCTGATAAAGCATCAACACCTTTTCTAGCCAGATTACAAGAGAACAAATAAAAATCAATTTAAATAACTTGGGGAAAATCGAAAATTCACGAACCTGGAGTCAAGTATGAAAGGCGATGATCACCGATTGAAAGATTGAACTTTTCGTGTGTGTTTCCTCTGGGTGACACGTAGTGTGATGTTTTGTAAGAATCTGAAAAGTGGGAGATGAGTTTGGTTTGGTTTGAGAGCTTCTTCCATTGTTCCTTTTTATATATAGCAAAAGCACATCAGAGAGCTTCCAAAATCTTTAACCAGAGGAGCCTTAACTATGGTTAGTCAATTCTGTTTCTGCTCTCTCAGCCTTTCAGGTTCTTGGAATTAACCATGGTTACTTTATATCATCAACTGTACTTCCTTTGCAATTTTTTTATTTGTTCTCTTTTTTTTAATGTATAATCATCTACATACTTTTCCCACGAGCTAATAAACCATGTTTCTAAAAAGAATATATAAATTTAGGTGTTGTTGATAGCTGTGTGATTTGTATGATTGTTAATAACAATTTGTTATGATATACTCTCTCTGTTACATTAAGATGCAGTTTTAGAAAAAAAAATTGTTCTCTTTTTTTGTTTAATGTATAATCATCTACATACTTTTCCCACAAGCTAATAAACCATGTTTCTAAAAAGAATATATAAATTTAGGTGTTGTTGATAGCTGTGTGATTTGTATGATTGTTAATAACAATTTGTTATGATATACTCTCTCTGTTACATTAAGATGCAGTTTTAGAAAAAAAATTGTTTCAAAAAGATATAGTTTTGTGTTTTCTATGAAAAAATTGTAAACTTCAATAAAATTAATTGATTTTATTGAATTACTATTGGTTACAAATTATTAAAAATTAAAAAATTAAAAAAAAGAATACATTTATTATAGTGATTTAATGTGTTTTTAGTAGTTGTGAAAGCATAAAAATTTATTTTTATGAAACAAAAGGAATATCAAATATCATTAGTATTTATTATTTGTTTATTTTTATCTTTATTTTTTGCACGGAATCCATCGTTAACCTTTTGGATTATGCATAGAATCAAAGAAAGATGACAAAGATAGTAGATAACTTTGAAATTTTAAAAACATTTATTTTAAAATAGCTAACTCGTTCAATTCTATTAAAAAATTTAGCTATTTTATTGGGTCATTAAAATTAGATCCTTACAATATGTTTTAAAATGTTGATAGATTGTGTGTTGAAATAGACTTGCATATCCCATATTTGTCGAGAAGACTTTTTTATACCCTTCCTCATTCACTAAATTGTGCCTCATGAGTCCAAGCTAAACATATGTTCTACAAGTTTAAGGCTTGAGATGCGAGTGGATGATGTAATGGTTACCTACCTTTCCTAAGTTTTTTTTTTTGCATTCGCTTCAAAACACGCTTTACATTCACCTTCCGCGTGCTTTAATAGCTCTAAAAGATCTTTCGTGATTCTCCTATATAGTTTGTCTTTGCGAATTTTCCAAAGATACTATATTATTTATGGATACGGATCTCTAGCCAACTCCAAATCTTCAATAGCGTTTTTTCTCCATAATAGATAATCCATGTTTGTACAAACATTAAAAAAAGGAAATTGATGGACAAAAAGGTGTAGAAGATGATGTCCAGGCCTATAAAACAGGAAGACATTCAAAAATAATATGATTAACATATTCATATTCTTCACCACATTGAAGATAATGATTATCAAATTGCATATGACGTGGTATTAGGGTTCGTGTTACCGCAAAATGTCTTGTTACATCTTCATATAAGATGACGTATTTTCTGAGGAACACTTATTTTCCAGAAAAAGGTTTGAAGCTTTGTGATGCTAGGTTCAATTACCATAGCTCTAGGTTTACGGTTTAGAATATTCATTGCCGCACAATAACCTGATTTTATTGTATATTGACCACTCTTTTTGTAGCTCTAAAAAAATTATTCACTTCAGGTAGATTGGCTAATATCCAAATTCCAAATAAACGATATATTCTTTGGTTCAATTTGGCTCTCCAACATCTTCACATTCTATTCTTTAGGCTGACCATAAATAAAACCACTCACTTTCATCTTTAGATGAACAATCAGTACATTAGGCCGAGCTGGTCTCGCATGAATCGTTGGAATCCATGGATCCTCCCATGTTCTTATTTCAAATCCGTAATGATTTTTTTTGTCGGATATCTGAAGCCAATAATAGTCTAGATGCCAATAAACTTGTCCAAACATAAAAAGAGCTATCAATAACAATTGAATGCAAAGATAAACTTTGTATGTAATATTATCCACACAATAAGAGAAGAGAATATGAGAATTGTAACATACGCCATAACTGGTTGGCCAACAATGCCAAATAAAAATCATGGATCATACATAAACCAAAACCACCTTCCTCATTTCAGCAACAAAGATCTTTTTTCATTTTTCCCAATGCATTTCTCATTTATGTGGATTTGAACTCTACTAAAATCGTGTAATGACACTTGCAAGTTTTGCACAAATATCCAATGGTAACAGAAAACTAGGCATAACATAGGTTGGAAAGGCGAGGATAATGGATTTTATAAGAATCTCATTATGTTCTTTTGATAACCACTGAACAGACCTAATACTTACAAAAAACCTTCATGAATATGGACTTATAGAAACCCTTTATATACAAAAACCCGACTATCAACTAAAACACTTCCCAGTCGGATTAAAAACAGCTATCACAAGATATTTTTCAGGATATGCTAGAGGAAAAGAAGTATTTCTTCAATATAACAGCAATCACCCCGAATTCAACCAAACAGGAGTAAGTTGTCCAGCAATCAAACTAATCATCATGGGGATTAGTAACGAGCAATACCCAACCAAAGATGGAGCAGAAAACATTCACTACGATGAAGACGACCTGGTCCGAGTCGATGTTGAACTAACTATATGAATACTCAGGAAGCTTGTCTACATGAATGATTTCTTCCGACTCAACTAAAAATCCGACTCAACACTTCTGTTCACCAAATCAACCAAGGAGTTCGACAACCAAGAAGTTATAGGACCATTAGCCTACAAAATATGGGACAATGGGTTTGAAAAAAGTCTGCAATTTCATCAAACAATGTGTAGACTGCTAAATCAAAGTCAGCTACAAGATGAAATCAGCGAAAAAACGAATGCCCGATTTGCAAGGAAAAAGAAACCCAAGTGGAAAAGGCCCAAAAAGAATCTAGTGATGACCCAATAATAGAAGACGAAGCGGAGACATCAACAAAAGCAATAAACATGTGAGAAAATTAAGTCGACAACGTCCACTCGTAACCACTTGAAAAAATGTAATCGTTTTATCTTTTTATCTTTTACGTAGTGTGTTTTAATTGGCCAGGATAAGATTTCGATCTTATCACCTTATCTCTAAAAGGTCTTTGCTTGTATTATAAAATAATGCATAAGGCATCAATGAAAAATAAGCCTTAAGTGAGTTTGCCTAAAAAGCTATTTTCTCGCAGGAAGTGTTGAACGGATTGGATTGAGTTGGACGGATTGCCTTTGAAATTTCTTGGATTGCTTCAAAAGTTCTTGGATTTTTACGATATTTGTGATGAATGATTGTAATGCTCTGATGCCAAATTATTTTCTCGTTTTAGTGATTTTTTGAGTTTGAAAATTCTGCTATTCAGAGACGATGTCTCAACAGAAGAGCTTAGAAGCTTTTTAGGCAAACTCACTTAAGTCTTATTTTTCATTGATGCCTTATGCATCATTTTATAATACAAGCAAAGGCCTTTTAGAGATAAGGTGATAAGATCGAAATCTTATCCTGGCCAATTAAAACACACCACGTAAAAGATAAAAAGATAAAACGATTACATTTCTTCAAGTGGTTACGAGTGGTTGTCGACTTAATTTTCTCACATGTTTATTGCTTGTGTTGACGTCTCCGATTCGTCTTCTATTATTGGGTCATCACTGGATTCTTCTTGGGCCTTTTCCACTTGGGTTTCTTTTTCCTTGCAAATCGGGCATTCGTGTTTTTCGCTGATTTTATCTTGTAGCTGACTTTGATTTAGCAGTCTACACATTGTTTGATGAAATTGCAGACTTTTTTCAAACCCATTGTCCCATATTTTGTAGACTAATGGTCCTATAACTTCTTGGTTGTTGAACTCCTTTGTTGATTTGGTGAACAGAAGTGTTGAGTCGGATTTGTAGTTGAGTCGGAAGAAATCATTCATGTAGACAAGCTTCCTTGGTATTCCTATAGTTAGTTCAGCATCGACTCGAACCAGGTCGTCTTCGTCGTAGTGAATGTTTGTGGCTCCATCTTTGGTTGGGTATTGCTCGTTACTAATCTTCGTGATGATTAGTTTGATTGCTGGACAACTTACTCCTGTTTGGTTGAATTCGGGGTTGTTGCTGTAATATTGAAGAAATACTTCTTTTCCTCTAGCATATCCTGAAAAATATTTTGTGATAGCTGTTTTTAACCGACTGGGAAGTGTTTTAGTTGATAGTCGGGTTTTCGTATATAAAGGGTCTCTATAAGTCCATATTCATGAAGATTTTTTGTAAGTATTGGGTCTGCTTCTGGGAGTACTACTGCTTTTGGGCCAAGGCCTTGATGGTTTTTTGGGTATATATGCTTGTAAATGGTTTTTTCTGGGTAAGTGTTTATTTCTTCGAAATATTCGAGAGATTTTTCTCAGATTATTTTTATTTGTTCGAGGATAGCTTGGGTAGTATCTATGTTGGCAATGGTAGGAATTTTTCCAATAGCAGTGAGTCTGGTTACAGGTTGTGGTTGATTACGTCCTCCCCCCCCCCAAGAAGAAGTTGGTCTTTAAAGGAAGTCGCTATTGCTTTGTGTTTTTGAGCAGAGTCGTCAAGCACTCGTTTTGCTTCTGCAAGGTTTGCATAGCTTTGATGAGTAATGTTTTGTCCTGTGATGAATTGTGAGGCCTTGTGCCATTCGTCGTATATTCCGCGCATCAGGCCGTTGAAGATAACATAATATTCGTGTGGTTTTTTATAATCTGGGCTTTTTGGTGGGCTTTGTGGGGTTGGTATTGGTTTCCCTGTTTGGTTTTTTAGTGTTTGGATGGTCGTTTCGAGTTGTGTAATTTCGTTTTGAAGTTTTTGTAGGTTTCCCTTTTTTGTTTGATGGTATTTTCCATCACCTTTATCACCGAGTCCATGATTCCTGAAAAATATTTCCAAATTGGCTAATTATTATCCGAAAACTGATTGTTTTGTTGATAATTTTAACCAATTATCAGTGGTTGATCTTTTATACTCAAGATCATGAGTTATTTATTAAAATTATTTAATAAATTGAATCAGTCATTTGACTGTTGATTTAGATATTCTCGTGTAAGAGAATCTGCTATTGAATTAAGTTATCCCTTTATATAGACTGGTATATATGAGTATTGAGATATTTGCATTTGCCATCAAATAAGTCTTCCTTGATTATAATTTGCTTTTATATTATACTTTTGAAATCCTATTAAATATTTTGAATCGGTTCTTAAGTAGAAGGTTATCGGTCTTAAATCTATTTGCCATTTTTTAAAAGTTTTTATAGCTGCTAATGTCTCTAATTCATGAATTGGATAATTTTGTTGAGTTGGTGTGAATGTCCCACTATTATATTTAACCCATTTTTCTTGTTTTAGGCTTGTTTTTTGGGTAATCAATTCTTTTAATTTTTCTGGTTTTTCCAGGGCTTTATTGGTTAAAGCAATAAGAGTTGCTCCCCAGTGTGTAATACATGCATCCGTTGTTACTATTAAAATATTATTATCATTTGGGTTACATAATTCTGGTAAATTTTTGCACATTTCTTTTATTCTTTTCACTGTTTGACTATCTTTTTCTTCCCATTTCCATGGTATTTTTTCTGATATTTTTTCTTGTAAGGACTTCCTTTCTTTTGCTAAATTTTAAAGAAACCTTGTTCTGATAAATAGTTAAGATTTCCTAAGAATCTTCGAATTTGTTTTCTGTCTTCTAGTTTATTTGGGAACTCATTGATTTTTTCTAGAATATGTTTTTGTGCAGTTATTTTTCCTTCGCTAGTTATTTCTAACCCTAAAAATTCAATTCTTGTTTTTAATATTTGTGCTTTCTTTTTACTTACTATTACTCTTTTTTCTTTACACCTTTCTAATATTTTATAAATCTTTTCTAAATGGTCGTTTTCATCATTTTTTGTAAATATTATAATATCATCAATATATGCTGAACTAAATTCTTCATATCCGATCAAATTGTTATCCATAAGTTGTTGGAAAATTTCTGGTCCTTTGTTTTAATCCAAAAGGTAGAACATTCCATTCGAAATGTTTTTGAGGTGGACAGGTAAATGCTGTTAATGGTTTTGTATTTTCATGAAGGCGTATTTGCCAGTATCCTGATTTTGCATCTAATGCCAAGAAGAATTTTGCTCCTCTTAGAAATTCTTTTCGTGGTAGGTTTTGAGTATTTCCAGTAGTTGCTTCATTAATTTTTCTATAGTCAATTACCATTCTTCGCTTTCCTCGTTTTTGTTCATTATGGTTATTAACATAAAAGGCTGGTGATGAATGAGGGCTATAACTTTCTCTTATCAATCCCTTGTTAAGTAATACTTCTGTTTCTTCTTTAAATTCATTGACATCTTGTTCAGTATATGTCATTTTGTAGTTTACTCTAATTTCTTTATTTGGGTCTTTTAGTTTTATTTCTATTAAATGATTATTTGTATTTTTTATGTCTAATGGGTCTTCACTACATACTTCGTCAAGTTTATTCATTACCATTTCATTGTTAATTGTTTTTGTTATTATATTATTTATTTTGTTTATTAGTAGTCTCCTTTTTGAATTGTATATAGGAATTTTTATTTCTTCCTTCCTTTGATTTTTCAGTTTTGGACATGTGAGTGTTATATATCTTAGATGTTGACAAAAGGGCTTATATAGTTTTAGAAAATTATTTCCTAATAAAAAAGGTAATCCGGTATCATGTTTATATATACTTGGGATAATAAATATTTTGTTCATTATTTTTATTCTTACTAGAAATGCTGCATATTAATTCATGTTGGCTTTTATCTGCAACCGTGATTTTAGTTGGTTTTGGTAACTTCTTCCACATTTCCTTACTTAACATTTTTTCTTGAGCAATGCAAAGAGTTGCTCCTGAATCTATATATGCTAGAGTTAATTTTTTAGTTTCTTCAATTTCTATTTTTATGAACGTACTATTCGGATTCATCTGATGATCTAGTATAGCTAGATTCCGATGATTCTGAATCGGTAATGATCTTATAACAGTATTCTATTTCACTATCTGATGATTCAATAGGTTCTAATCCTATTTGGTTTGCTAAATTTAAATATTTAATCTCCTTTTTATAATTTTTTCTTTTTGGGCATTCATTAGCATAATGTCCAATTTCTTGACATAACCAACATTTGCAATTTTTCTTTCCCTGCGGGCAATATTTTTTATCAATTTTTTTCTTAAAATATTTTTTATTTTTATATTTATCATTCCATTTCTTTTTCTGGGTTTTATATATTTATTATTTTATTTAAATTTTCTTTTATTTTAACTTTTGTAGTATTTTGGTTTATGTTTTCTACGTTTTTTATATTTCTTTGGTTCGCAACCAAACTTTTGTGGTATATCTTCGTATTTATCACAACATAGGTTAAATGGTCTTTTTTGATTTTTTAATTTCTTGCTTTTGAATACATAGATTTCTTATATAATCCCTTAGTGATTTTATTATTTCTCCTAAAGAGTTCGCTACTAATCCTTCTGTTTTATTTTCTTTGAATTTTTTGGTAATGGTTTCATTAAATGGTTGAGGTAGTTTTTGAATGAATATATCCGTGTATTTTTCGTAATCTTCATGCGGTAATTGATAATAATATGATTCATATTGACATATAAATTCGTTTAGATAACATATGTCGCATATTTCTATATTATTTAATGTATGTCTTACTTTCATTATTTGGTCTTCATCTTCATTAGTTTGTGTATTTCCTAAGAGGTTTATTCCTTCGAGAAATTGTTCATTAAGCGTTTCAACAATATCTATTAGGATATCATTATGTGTTTTGTAAGTATTGATTGGTATTTTTCCAGTGTCTTTTAGACTAGCTAAGAAGGTAAAAACTATTCCTGTAGTTCTATATATAAGCAGATTTAGATAACTTTCTGCATTTAATTTTAAAATTGATTCATCAAGTTGTAACTGTATTTGATGTTCAGCAACCCAAGTGTGAAGCCTATCTTTTCCTTCTTGTTGTTGTACACAATCTAAATCAAGAAGGTCGTCTCTCATCTCCTTTGGTATGAATTGTTTATATTTTTCGTCATTTGTTTTAAAATATCCTTTTTTATTTTTAAGTTTTTCAATCTCATCTATTTTTGGTTTTTCTTCAGGTTTTAACCCACTACCTCCCCTTTCGTCGAGAGGATGTAATAATTTTTTTATCGGGTTCTTCTTCTGATGAATTGTCAATAATTACTTCGTTTTCTTCCACAACCAGATTATCTAGTAATGTTATTTTTTCATCATTTCTCTTAGTTCGTCCATATTTTCATTTATATTATTCATCTTCCCACTCTAATTATACTTGTTGCAGCCACTGGTTGACGGAAGTTTTTATTTTGTATAGTTATACATTTATGTTTTTCTGATTCTTTTAATTTATGTTTAAGCTCACCTAGTTACTTTATTTGTTTATCGTTTAATTGTTTGTAATTGTCTATATCTTCCTTGAGTTTTTTATTTGTTTGTTTCATTTTATTTAAATCACTGTTTAGTTTTTCTTCTATATTTTGTATTTTTTCAAGTATTATTTTTATTTGATCGCCGATTTTTTCTGTCATAATTTTTAGTGAGTTTATTCATTGTCGTAGCTAAATCTCGCACTGTTTTTAATAAATTATTTAATTCTTGTAATGTATCAAGTTCATCTAAAATTTGTATTTCACTTTTTATGTCATTAATACTTTCTTGTATTTTAATCTGATTTATTGATATGTTACTTAAAATTTTGGTATGATTATTTAAAATTTCACATATCATTCGCAGTGAGTGGCTAATTTTTTGTTCTTCTTTTATATTTGCACCTAAAGTATATTCAGTATTTTCTGCCATATTTCTTTGTAATGGTATAATTCTTTCTTTATATGGTATTCCGGGTATCTGATATAATTCTAGGTAATACTCTACAGTTTGTTCCATAATTCTATCAATTTTCATTATTTTTGATATTCTTCTATTATTTTGATTTTGTTTAAATTAATATTAATTATATCTTTTCCATTTTATTAAAATCGATTGCTCTTCCATTATCTTTGTTTATAATTCTAAATATTTCAGCAAAATATTTACTTCTTTTATCTGTATCTTCTCTAGTTTTTTCTTTATTATTTTTAGATTTCTTTGTTTCGGAATCTTGTATATTTTCTTTTCGTTTATTTTTTATCATTTTACTAAAGTCTATTATCTAAGTCTGCAAGAGAATTTTCTAGTCTATTTAGTTTGATATTTATTTTTTTTAGTTCTTTTTCTCGATAATTATTACTTACTCTTGTTGCACTTGTGCTGGGTTCAATAAATCTTTCATTCGAGTTTCTTGGTTTAGAAATAGATGGTCTTCGTTCAATCTGTCTTTTGTCTCTTTTAATCATTGCCTGATTTGGTTTTTCTAGTTTAATAATTGGGCTAAATAAATTTTCGATGTGTATTCCTTCAGAATTAGAATTATAACTCACGCTATGAGATGAATTACTTAACGCATAATTTATTTTATATGATATTGAAAACGGGTGATTTCCTTGTTTGAATAAAATTATCCTTTTGAAATCATAGTTTACCAACATGGATTTATCAAGGTCGTTATCCAATAAGGATAAAGTTGTTTGAAGAGTAACATCAAATTTTACTTTTTTGAATTTTAAATTACATGCTCCAGATGCTATTATTTTCTCTTGGTCATTATTTATTCGATCATCAATTAATTCGAGATCCATAGGGGTGTCTATACTTTCTCGAAATAGTCCTTTTATTATTATTTGAATAGTATTTATATTTATATATTTTATTGAAGATTTGATTTTTGGATCATTAATTTTCTTTAATCGTTCGTTTATTTGTTCCTTGTTAACCAAAGACAAGGCGACTGTACTAGATGCTTCATCTATCGGGATAGGGACTTCTCCCATCATAATTCCATAGAAAATATTATTTTTTCTAAATATTTTTGCAAGAGGATTATTCTTATTTTTGAAATTTGTTTTCTCTGATATGTCAAAGTTTTCTTTTTCAATTAAAGATCTATCAATTAATATGTCTTGAAAGAAGCTTTTTTCATTATTGATGTTTTTTATTATTTCCATTGATTGATTATCCAGGTTGTTTAAGGCCATAACTTAAGTTGTAAAATCTCTATTTATAATTCATACCTGACGTTTTAATTGGCGTTCTGGCTCTGATACCAAATTATTTTCTCGTTTTAGTGATTTTTTGAGTTTGAAATTTATGTTATTCAGAGACGATGTCTCAACAGAAGAGCTTAGAAGCTTTTTAGGCAAACTCACTTAAGTCTTATTTTTCATTGATTCCTTATGCATCATTTTATAGTACAAGCAAAGGCCTTTTAGAGATAAGGTGATAAGATCGAAATCTTATCCCGGCCAATTAAAACACACCACGAAAAAGATAAAAAAATAAAACGATTACATTTCTTCAAGTGGTTACGAGTGGTTGCCGACTTAATTTTCTCACATGTTTATTGCTTTTGTTGACGTCTCCGCTTCGTCTTCTATTATTGGGTTGTCAGTGGATTCTTCTTGGGCCTTTTCCATTTGGATTTCTTTTTCCTTGCAAATCGGGCATTCGTATTTTTCGCTGATTTTATCTTGTAGCTGACTTTGATTTAGCAGTCTACACATTGTTTGATGAAATTGCAGACTTTTTTCAAACCCATTGTCCCATATTTTGTAGACTAATGGTCCTATAACTTCTTGGTTGTCGAACTCCTTGGTTGATTTGGTGAACAGAAGTGTTGAGTCGGATTTGTAGTTGAGTCGGAAGAAATCATTCATGTAGACAAGCTTCCTGAGTATTCCTATTTAGTTCAGCATCGACTCGGACCAGGTCATCTTCGTCGTAGTGAATGTTTGCTGCTCCATCTTCGGTTGGGTATTGCTCGTTACTAATCCCCATGATGATTAGTTTGATTGTTGGACAACTTACTCCTGTTTGGTTGAATTCAGAGTGGTTGCTGTAATATTAAAGAAATACTTCTTTTCCTCTGGCATATCCTGAAAAATATTTTGTGATAGCTGTTTTTAATCCGACTGGGAAGTGTTTAGTTGATAGGGGTTTTTGTATATAAAGGGTTTCTATAAGTCCATATTCATGAAGTTTTTTTAAAGTATTGAGTCTGCTTCTAGGAGTACTACTGTTTTTGGACCAAAGCCTTGATAGTTTTTTGGATATATATGCTTGTAAATGATTTTTTTTTGGGCAAGTGTTTATTTGTTCAAAATATTCAAGAAATTTTTCTCTGGTTATTTTTATTTGTTCGAAGATGGCTTGGGTAGTATCTATTTTGGATGAAAACTTCACTAATGGATTCAAGATTTAACAGAGCAAATAAGAACAATTTAATCTAGTCAAAGCACGAGAAACAAGAATTTATAAAGAAACCAAGAATCAAGATTTTTTTTCTGATAAAGCATCAACCCTTTTTTCTATCCATATTACAAGAGAACAAATAAAAATCCACGAACCTGGAGTCAAGTATGAAAGGCGATGATCACCGTTGAAAGATTGAACTTTTCTTAATACCCTCGTGTGTGTTTCCTCTGGGTGAAAATGTTTTGTGAGAATCTGAAAAGTGGGAGATGAGTTTGGTTTGGTTTGAGAGACTCTTCCATTGTTTTTCTTATATATAGCAAAAGCACATCAGAGAGCTACTAAAACCTGTAACAAGAGGAGCCTTAACTATGGTTAGTCAATTCTGTTTCTTCTATCTCAGCCTTTCAGGTTCTTGGAATTAACCATGGTTACTTTATATCATCAACTGTACTGCCTTTGCAATTTTTTTATTTGTTCTCTTTTTTGTTTAATGTGTAATCATGTACATACTTTTCCCACAAGCTAATAAACCATGTTTCTAAAAAGAATATATAAATTCAGGTGTTGTTGATAGCTTAGTGATTTGTATGATTGTTAATAACAATTTGTTATGATATACTCCCTCTGTTACATTTAGAAAAAAAAAATGTTTCAAAAAGATATGGTTTTTGTGTTTTCTATAAAAAATTGTAAACTTCAAGAAAATTAATTGATTTTATTGAATTACTATTGGTTACAAATTATTAAAAATTAAAAAATTAAAAAATACATTTATTATAGTGATCTAATATGTTTTTTAGTAGTTGTGAAAGCATAAAAAATTATTTTTATGAAACAAAAGGAATATCAAATATCATTGATATTTATCATTTGTTTGTTTTTTATCTTTATTTTTTTTGCACGGAATCCATCGTTAACCTTTTGGATTATGCATAGAATCAAAGAAAGATGACGAAGATAGTAGATAACTTTGAAATTTTAAAAACATTTATTTTAAAATAGCTAACTCGTTCAATTCTTTTAAAAATTTTGGCTATTTTATTGGGTCATTAAAATTAGATCCTTACAATATGTTTTAAAATGTTGATAGATTGTGTGTTGAAATAGACTTGCATATCTCATATTTGTCGAGAAGACTTTTTTATACCCTTCCATATTCACTAAATTGTGCCTCATGAGTCCAAGCTAAACATATGTTCTACAAGTTTAAGGCTTGAGATGCGAGTGGATGATGTAATGGTTACCTACCTTTCCTAAGTTTTTTTTTTGCATTGTCTTCAAAGCATGCTTTACATTCACCTTCCGCGTGCTTTAATAGCTCTAAAAAATCTTTTGTGATTCTCCTATATAGTTTGTCTTTGCGAATTTTCCAAAGATATTATATTATTCATGGATAAGGATCTCTAGCCAACTCCAAATCTTCAATAGCGTTTTTTCTCCATAATAGATAATCCATGTTTGTACAAACATTAAAAAAAGGAAATTGATGGACAAAAAGGTGTAGAAGATGATGTCCAGGCCTATAAAACAGGAAGACATTCAAAAATAGTATGATTAACATATTCATATTCTTCACCACATTGAAGATAATGATTATCAAATTGCATATGACGTGGTATCAGGGTTCGTGTTACCACAAAATGTCTTGTTACATCTTCATATAAGATGACGTATTTTCTGAGGATCACTTATTTTCCAAGAAAAAGGTTTGAAGCTTTGTGATGCTAGGTTCAATTACCATAGCTCTAGGTTTACGGTTTAGAATATTCATTGCCGCACAATAACCTGATTTTATTGTATATTGACCACTCTTTTTGTAGCTCTAATAAAATTAATCACTTCGGGTGGATTGGCTAACATCCAAATTCCAAATAAACGATATATTCTTTGGTTCAATTTGGCTCTCCAACATCTTTACATTCTATTCTTTAGGCCGACCATAAATAAAACCACTCACTTTCATCTTTAGATGAACAATCAGTACATTAGGTCGAGCTGGTCTCGCATGAATCGTTGGAATCCATGGATCCTCTCATGTTCTTATTTTAAATCCGTAATGAATTTTTTTGTCGGATATCTGAAGCCAATAATAGTCTAGATGCGAATAAACACTTGTCCAAACATAAAAAGAGCTATCAATAACAATTGAATGCAAAGATAAACTTTGTATGTAATACTATCCACACAATAAGAGAAAAGAATAAGAGAATTGTAACATACGCCATAACTGGTTAGCCAACAATGCCAAATTAAAAATCATGGATCATACATAAACCAAAACCACCTTCCTCATTTCAGCAACAAAGATTTTTTTTTCATTTTTCCCAATGCATTTCTTATTTATGTGGATTTAAACTCTACTAAAATCGTGTGTAATGACACTTGCAAGTTTTGCACAAATATCCAATGGTAACAGATAACTAGGCATAACATATGTTGGAAAGGCGAAGATAATGGATTTTATTAGAATCTCATTATGTTCTTTTGATAACCACTGAACATACCATCATTAATCATATGTTGTAATCTATTTTTGAGGAATGTTAAAAAATGCATTTCAAATATCTTTTGAAATTTTCAAATAAGATCTTATCACGCTTTGGTGTCAACACCCGATTAGTTTTTTTTTATATTACCAAACCCTTTTTGAAATATTTACTAATATTAATTATATCTGTTTATCTAATTAATATAAAATGTAGAATAAAACAGTAACCAAAAGCAAATAATTAAAAGTGATATGAAACAACCAAATGATGTTTAACTGCAAGATTATAATAAAAACATTATTGAAAACTTTATTCTTAACTATTCTAATATATAAAATACACACTTATCTCAACGACTAATTATAAATATAATTGTAGCCTTTTATTTTCGTCAGAAGTGATCAAACTCATACGAGAAAAAAAATGTTGAAGATACAAATAATATCAAACGTAATCATATGAAAACTTTGGTTTACAAAAAAAAAACTATTTATTTTACAGTTGTATATCATGTATCGAATGATAACTTAGTTTACCAAAAACCTACTTATGTTGCGATTTGGACGGCAAAAAAACAAATTGATCTTCGAAGACAAAAATCTAACCAATTTGGAGGTGATGTCAAAAGGATTAAGTCTAGTATGGGAATGGATTCAAGCACAATCATCATAAGCTACAAAGAAAAAATCGATTACCTCAGACAAAGGATCTACACCCAGAGGAACATCAAGGTCTGATAACTACATGTTTCACATATACCCACCCTCAAAGTATGCTCTGACTGTTTAACGCTCATTAGAGCAATCTCTAGGAAACTCAAAATCAAGAAAATCTTTGGTATCGTCGCTGATATCAAGTAGATCTCCTCAGCGTTTTATTTTATCTCTTTTTCTCATTTTTTCGTTTTGGAAACTCAAGAGCCAGTGTTCTGGAAAACATGCTGTAAAACTTTCTGCAGCGTCTGTAATGGACTCGGGTTTGAGTCAAGTTTAGACCCGTTCTCTTTTTTTTTTTTAATTTAAATTAATGGTTGCACACAAAAAAATATCATGTATATGTATTACATTTTTAATATTTAGTGAACTTTGACTAATACTTTTCTCGAGATTAATCAAAGTAACTTTAATTTGATAACATTGTATTATTGGTAATATTATTTTCATTTCATTAAAAATATAATATCTAATAATATTATTTTAATTTTTTAAACGTGTTTTTGATACACAACAACAAATGCCAGAACTGCAAGTGCCCATTGACTGAATGTTTTTAGATCTACAAAAGTTGTTACATTCTTCAACTCCAACAGCTCCTTTATTACACGGACCGTAGCATTTTTTGTTTTCTTGTTTTACCCCAAAATCTATTCAAATAATAATAATAAATAATGCAATATTAAAATTATGTAGGAATAAAAACATTAGCATCACTCAAATTAAATGTTAAAAGCAGCATTCTAATACCCGCAAAAATATTTGTGCAGTAAACATTTGATGTTACGAAGAAAATAGTGAAAACAAATGAGATTAATATATTTTTGGAGAGACTCATTTTGTAGGATGTTTTCTAAATTGTTTGAGTGTCTTATTACATTTTAGACTGATTTACATATATAGATTAACATTAACTTGCGTAAAAGGAAATTTTTAGAGAAAATCTTTCAATTAATTTTCTGAGATTATAGTCAAAATGATATAAAAGTGATTCCTTACCTAATTACGTTTGAGTATTTGTGTGGAATTTTTATTTTCTTTCAAATTACATTGTCCATATATAGTTTGTATATTTAAATGGATTCAAACTGTAATACATATAAATTAATTTTTTATTTTGGACTAAATATTTTCATTAACTTTAGTCTATATAACTCAACAATATATTTAATTTATTCTATTATTTACATTAAATATTTATAAATTGGTATTTTATATTAAATGTATTCATGGTTAGATAACAACTAATTATGAATTATCAGTTTTTGTCAGAGGCTTATTTCACTTTAAACTTATAAATATTTATTAATTATTATTTTGTAAGATTTTGATATATAGAATCCAATAGATTTAGTATAATATATTCATATGGATATTCCAATCTTTCATAAAAATATATTATGATTTCTCTTATAATAGCAAAACAGAGATATGATAAATTGCACAATAACATATGTAATGTAAATATGTTCACATCAAAATTTTGAAAGTACAATCATAGATAATTATATAAAATATAAAACAAAAATAAGATATCAAATATATAGTAATTAACAAATTTAAACTGATATAACTAAAAAAATCTTGCAACCTTTAATGTAATATTTTAGAGTTACATGTTTTCAAAAGATTTATACTTACTCACATTCATCACCATTTCAAACCATTTATTTTATGGTAATATGTTGATAAAAATCTTCACAATCTTCACCATTTGCAAGCCCTAAATAGCCAACATTAATGTTGTTGCAAAAATAAATAAAAATGAAATCTTGTATATTGTTTTTCAGGATCACAGATTTATGTTGTAAGATCACGGATTTTAGGCTTAAAATAAAAAAATTTATATGTAATCAAAAGATAGAAAGTAAATTTATATGTTTTTTTTTGTCAAATAAAAAAAAAGTAACTTGATATGTTATGCAGTATTTTGTTAGGAATTGGTCTCTGTAGCAACATGTTTCTGTTGAATTATTTCCAAAGAAATTATTTTATTTCCACAGCCTTGTATTATTGATGTTTTAAGTATTTTTAAAATAAAATAATTAACAAACATCACAAATATTTGCGAATCGAAAATATTTACTAAAACCATAGCAATATATCCTTTTATAAAGGATGATTTGCCAAAAATGACTCAAAACTTGGTTTTAAATGCAAATATGTATCCCAACTCAAATCAAATACAAAAGTAATTCAAAAGGTTAGTGAAATTACAAACATCCTCTCATGACTAAACAAAAAAACAGTATTATAATTTACTATTATAACCCTGCGAGTGAGAAGACTTTCAGGGAAATTTTCTGAGAAGTCTTCTCATGCTGTAGATCTTAAAAATAATTTACAAAATTTATAAAAAATATTTTGATTAGTCAAAAATGATAATACTATAATTATAAACATTTATAAATGATGTAAATTTTGATTTGGTAAAATTAAATAGTTTTTAACATAGATGAGTGAATGTAAGTTAGTCATGATATTCTTTGGTTTAGGGTTTGGTAACTATGTTATAGTATTGTATGTGTTTTTAGGGTTAGATTGTGGCATCTTAAATTTTTTTAAAACTAAATTTGACATATATGTGTTTAGTTTTTTATATATTAAACACTTTATAAGTTTATGTTAAGTTTAATAAAGTTTTTGTATGTGTTTTAGTAATATATTTGATTTTAGGATTTTGGAAAACTTAAATTTTCGAAGATATAATACATGAGAAGACTTACTGAAAGACTTAACTACCATTTCCCGCTTAAAATTTTAGAAGAATTTAGGTTTCCTGCCTATCGTTAAGTCTTCCAATAAGTTTTTCATAAGTATTCGAGTGGAAGTCTTAAGTCTTTCAGTGGAAGTCTTAAGGAAGTCTTAAGTCTTCCAGTTGAAGTCTTAAGTCTTCCAGTTGAAGTCTTAAGTCTTCCATAAGATCTAATGTATTAGATCATAAAAATAATTTAATAATTTCGTAAAAAAATATTTTTTGTTGGAGAAAAATCATAATCATCTAATTATAGACATTTTAAGTGATATAAATTTAGATTTTAAAGTTTATTTAAGTTTTATGAAGTGTTTGTTTCTAATTAGTTAGTTATTTTGAGTTTAGGGTATATGTGACTTAAGTCTTTTAATAAATAATGCACTAGAAGACTTAGGGTTTAGAAGACTTTCAAGTAAGTCTTCGAGGATGTATTCTATTAGAAGACTTACTTGAAAGTCTTCTGAATCGAAAATATTTTAATTTTATTGGAATTTTTGTCTTTTTATATAAAGAAAAATTTACACATTATCTCTCTTCCTCTTATTCTAAAACTCTCTCCAACCTCTCTCTAAGTTCTTTGAACATAAAAAAAACTTTATATCATTTTTTCATTTTTATCTCATGTTTCTCACCTATTTATTTTGTTTTTGCAGGTTTTTCATCACATAGTTCTCATCTTCCACTTCTTTAAAGGTAGATCTATAAATCATATTTTATCATTTGGTAACTTTCTTATTGCTTAAAGTTCTTAACTTTTGAAAACTCTTTTAATTATTTTAAGTTCTTACCTTTTTGAAGTTTTTCAATGCTTTGAAGTCAATTTAATGCTTTTGGATATGCAGGGTTTTCAGATCTGAGACGACTTAGAAGACTTTCAAGTAAGTTTTTCATAAAAAAACTAAATTTTATATTAATTTCTCATTTTTATCACATGTTTTTCTCACTGATTTATTTTATTTGGATATGCAGGTTTTTCAGATCTAAGACGACTTGGAAGACTTTCATGGAAGTCTTCTCAGAAGACTTTCATGGAAGTCTTCTCGGAAATCTTCCAACAAATAATGATCTAGAAGACTTCCGCGAAAGTCTTCTGGACAAATAATAAATTTAGGGTCTAGAAAACTTTCAAGTAAGTCTTCCAGGAGTTATTCTATTAGAAGACTTTCAAGTAAGTCTTTCATAAAAAAAAACTAAACTTTATATTAATTTCTAAATTTTATCTCATGTCCTTTCTCACTGATTTATTTTGTTTGCATATGTAGGTTTTTCAGATTTGAGACGACTTGGAAGACTTTCATGGAAGTCTTCTCGGAAGTCTTCCAACAAATAATGCACTAGAAGACTTCCACGGAAGTCTTCTAACGGATTCTTCTCTCATGTTATGGAGTCCAAACTTATTTTTGTAGATGAATGATCTATAATAATTTTATTTATGGTCGTTTTGTGATTTGTAGGTGTACTCTTTTAATTGTAATTTCTTTTGTAAATTTAAAGAGATATTAATGAAAACATTTGTAAATATATTCATGTCTACAATATTATCTTGCCAAAAGTATTTAACATTATTAAAGTTCTTGATACAAATTCAATAACAAAACACAATAACACAAAAAATTAGTCAAATTTACTACGGCTAAGGGAGAATACTTCTCAAGAAAACTTAGATAAATTCACCTAATATCAAATGTTACATAAATTCTTGTTAGAAGACTTATAATTAAGTTTTATGGGAAGTCTTCCTACAAGAAGAAATTAGAAGACTTTCCAGAAGACTTATAATTAAGCCTTCTGAGAAGTCTTCTAATGTCTTCTTGTTAGGAGAATTATAATTAAGTTTTATGAAAAGTTTTCTAACAAGAAGACGTTAGAAGACTTATAATTAAGTTTTATGGGAAGTCTTCTTACAAGAAGACATTAGAAGACTTTCCAGAAGACTTATAATTAAGTCTTCTGGGAAGTCTTCTAGGAAGTCTTCTTATATCTTCTTGTTAGAGGATTTATAATTGAGTTTTATGGAAAGTCTTCAAACAAGAAGACCTTAGAAGACTTTCCAGAAGACTTATAATTAAGTCTTCTCGGAAGTCTTCTAATGTCCTCTTGTTAGAAGACTTATTTTATGAGAAGTCTTCTAACAAGAAGACGTTAGAAGACTTTCTAGAAGACGTATAATTAAGTCTTCTCGGAAGTCTTCTAAGGTCTTCTTGTTAGAAGACTTCTAATAAACATATTTGATAACCTCTAAATTATCACCAATAAAGTTATGGATTTCATTCAAGACCCCAAATATTGTCTAAAACACATGAATTAATAATAAAAGTTTAAAAATCATTTTTAATTTGAAGAAATGAAGGTTTATAATACATTGTCGTAGAAGACTTTCGTGAAAGTCTTCCCAGAAGACTTTCCTTGGAAGTCTTCCATTCAGGCCATTTTTGCAATTAAAAGTTTACAAAGGCAGCCATTTGTAGAAGTCTTCCAACTTTTCTTTGTTGACAAAAATATTTAGGAAGACTTCCAGGGAAGTCTTCCTGGATAAACATGTTAGTTTTGCAATTGATCAATCTGTGTCAGAAATTTGACTTTCTCCAGAAGATTTACCTGTCAGTCTTCCAATGGAAGACTTACACGTCAGTCTTCCAATGGAAGACTTCTGTGGAAGTCTTCCGAACTTTTAAATTAAGTCTGCTTAAGGTCTGTCGAAGTCTACGTACGTTACTTTTGCAATTGACTATATTTGATTTTTTTGGAGAAGACTTTCAGGGAAGTCTTCCGCTGGAAGACTTCTTTCGCTACCTTATGTTTGACCAGAATCACTGAATAAAAATCTGGAAGACTTCCACGTAAGTCTTCCAATTTAAATTAAATGTTCAAGTTTATACTTTCAATTGCAAAACTAACATGTTTATCTGGGAAGACTTCCTAAATTTTTTTTGTCAACAAAGAAATGTTGGAAGACTTCCACAGAAGTCTTCCTAAAAACACACAGAAAGTCAATTGCAAAACTAACCTATGCTTTGACCAGGATTACTTCCGTGGAAGTCTTCTCTGTTCAGAAGACTTACGGGTAAGTCTTCTCGCGAAAAAATCTGGGTAAACTATTCGATTCATACCTTAAACCACTAAAAAAATTGCTTAGTTGTCCAAGCACACATGCCTTCACCAAGACAGTTACTCAATCATTAATGACCAAGAATCATCAGTTTGAATGATTATATGATCCAAAAACTTTAGAATAAAAAACCTTAGATTTTTTTTGGATGAATATAGAGAGAAATTGAGAAAGATGTAAGTTTTGTGGATAAGATATAAGATAAAATGAGTGAAAATCAATTTTTTGATTCATTAAGAGCTTCATATTGGTTGTTCATGGTTGTTAGGTGAATTGATGGCAATGGCATTTTCGTGAATAATTGATGAAGATGATGATGATGATGGAGTAAAACACAATTTTTGAAGACTTATTTGAAGTCTTCCAATAAGTCTTCCGGTGACATTTTTATAAACAATGAGAACTTCTGAGGTGAATAGGACAAGTCAAAATTCTAAAAAAGAGGATTAGTTTTGTGTTTGACTTCAAGTTTTGAGTCATTTTTGCAAAACCCCCAACAAACAATGCACAAAAATGTGAATATAAATTGTTACAAAAATTAAATATAAATAAAAGTAATAGAATAAAAAATTCAAATAATATTTTTCGTCATCCAAAGATAATGATGTTTTTAGAAGCGCAGATCAAAAAATAATTATAACTAAAAATCTATGAACATAATATTGCTAATTTTTTTTTAAATAAACTATTTAAACTCACTTTTTTCTTAAAAATAATATAGGCAAAAACTAATTTATTTGTATATATTTCTTTATATTTTATAAAATAAAAAATAATCATAATAAAGTTTTGATGAATAAAATTTACCATTTTAAATAAAATACATTTTCAAATTTCCAGAATTTATTCAAGTCACCTTAAAGTTTGTAGCAACAACCTTACAAAATCTATTCAAATTTCAATTCTTTATAGTTTTAATTAAAATTCTATCAGATTAGTAATCCAATATATCTTTTAATGCTTTTAAACTAATTTTAAACTGGAATCACAGAAATGGAATCATTACTTTGGGCAGAAGCACATAATTCAATCCACAACAAGTTTTTCAACGCTCCGACCCAGCCTCGACAACTTGTCCTCCTATTCCAGGTCGCTGGTGTTTCGTTGATGGTTCCTGGAAGGATAAGGATATGTTCTCAGGACAAGGTTGGTATAGCACTCTTGACAGTTTTGAGGCATTGATGGGAGCTAGGAATACTAGAGCGGCACTATCTCCTCTCCACTCGGAGGTAGAAGCACTTGTCTGGGCGTTGGAGTGTATGAGGAATTTACGTCAATTTTATGTCGTTTTTGCAACCGATTGTTCTCAATTGGTGAAGATGGTGTCAGCACCAGATGAATGGCCAGCATTTGCAAGTTATTTACAAGACATTAAAGCCCTCCAGCAAAATTTTCACTTCTCCACAATTCTTGATGTGCCACGAACACAAAACATAAAGGCGGATGGCCTCGCAAAAAGTGCCAGGAAACAACCATTTTTCGTCGTCCACATGGATGCAGGGGTTCTTTCTTGGTTTTCAGAGTCTATAAGTTTGTAAACTAGTCGATGACAAAAAAAAACCTAATTTTAAACTGAAATAGACTAATTTAAACTGAAATATATATAAAAAAGTGATAAAGCTAGTCCTTTTGAATTCGTGAGCTAACTTCTTAAATAATGAAATTAGTAATGAATAATACCGATTACAAATTTGACTTAACGAACAAATTAGTTATTTTTACTGGTTAATATGTTATTAAAACTATTTTGTTAATTGTTGAACGTTAAAGTGTGAATTTTTGTCAGCCGAAAATTTTAAAATGTGATTTTTCCTATAATTAAATGAACAGATATGTAACATAGTTCTCGTAAATAAGCCCTTTTAGAAAAAACTACACGTTTTCATATGTAACCGGTTCCAATTCCAAAAGTGGAGGATCAGAGAATCTCAGAGGGGAGCAGCAGCTTCTTTGGTGTCGTGGCGCAATGAAAGTCTTGTCGACTTTATGTGCAGGTGCTACTAAATGACACGTGTCTCTCCCTTCACCGATTACTATTTCATTTCCATCTAGAGACTGACACGTGTCTATCTCCAGGCTCCCCATTGGTTTTATTCCTAAAAACAACGACTGCTTCTCCAGGAAAAGTCCAGCACCAGCTTTGCTTCGATTACACACTTTCTCACGAATCCGATTCGAAAAGTAAATCCTCAAGAAACTTCCGATCAATTCGATTCTTCTCGGAGGTAATCACGATTCCTTAACCTCCTTCTCCTTCTTCATCATTTGGATTCCGTTTTCGCTTTTGTGATCTGCCGATTTTGAATTTTCCCGATCAATCATCTGATCTGCTAGGTTATGGAAGATCCTCCAATGGCGTCATCGTACGGACTCTACAAGATCATAGCAGGCGGAGTCGCGGCTCTACTAATCCCAATCCTACTCTCCGTGGCCTTAAGCGGAAGCAAGAAGGGGAAGAAGAGAGGCGTTCCGGTGAAAGCAGGCGGCGAGGAAGGTTACACGATGCGTCACGCACGAGGTCCCGATCTCGTTGACGTTCCTTGGCCAGGAGCTACGACGATGGCCGCTTTGTTTGAGCAGGCTTGTAAGAAGTATTCGAGTAACCGTTTGCTTGGGACTAGGGAGTTTATAGATAAGGAGATCGTTACGTCTAGTGATGGCAGGAAGTTCGAGAAGCTTCATCTTGGGGAGTATCGATGGCAGAGTTATGGAGAGGTCTTTGAGCGTGTTTGTAACTTTGCCTCGGGGCTTGTTGGTGTTGGCCATAACGTTGATACTCGTGTCGCTATCTTTTCGGATACTCGAGCTGAGTGGTTTATCGCGTTTCAGGTTCATCACGAACTACTTAACTTTGTTATTTAGGTCTTAGAAAGGTTCTAAAAATCAACTCATTTTCTTAATATTCGATTTATACCAGTTTAAATGGATGTTAAATCAGTTTAAATCAATCTAAATTAGTTTAAATATGTTAAATTAAGCAGTAATGTTAGTACAATTCCACAAATTTGTTTAATTTCTTTTATTTTGTATATCTAATTTTGATTATTCATCACAATAATTTTATAATTAAACTTAAAAACTAAAAAATCTTTTAGATGTATAATACGTTTAGTAACTAGTCCTCTATAAAGCTTTTAGTTACCACATTGGTTAGTTCATGAATTGATTTGCTTTTGTTTTGCTAATTACAGGGATGTTTCAGGCAGAACGTAACTATTGTTACTATCTATGCTTCTTTAGGAGAAGAAGCTTTGATTTACTCACTCAATGAGGTTGGTGTGGAAGTTTCTTTTTTTGTTACTAGTCTTAGTGCTGGACATCTGAATCTTGTTAAATTGTTGGCAGACTCAAGTATCGACCCTGATATGCGACTCAAAGCAACTTAAAAAGTTGTCTGCGATACAATCGAGCTTGAAGACTATAAAGAACATTATTTACATTGAAGAAGATGGAGTTGAGGTTGCTTCTAGTGACGTAAATGGTCTTGGTGATATAACTGTTTCGTCCATCTCTGAAGTTGAGAAACTGGGGAAGGAGAAACCTGTTCAGCCGAACTTTCCTTCCAAGAATGGAGTTGCCGTTATAATGTTTACCAGTGGTAGTACCGGTCTACCAAAGGTGTGTGCTGGACTCTCTTAGTTATGTTTGGTTTCATTTAGGAGAGGATATAAGAAACCAGAAACCATATTTTATTTTCCTCTAGCAGTCTAGTGTGTTATCCTAACCTTATATGTGTGCGCATTCATTCAGGGAGTTATGATTACCCACGGGAATCTAATCGCAACTGCTGCAGGAGTTATGAAGGTGATTCCAAAGCTGAATAAGAATGACGTGTATATTGCATACTTACCTTTGGCCCATGTGTTTGAGCTGGAAGCTGAGGTATTTTTCTAAGTTCCCGCTCTCTTGCGTACTTATAACCTTATTCTCTTACTCGTTCTTACGAAATTATGGTTTGTCAGATTGTGGTCTTTACATGGGGTAGTGCCATCGGTTATGGCTCAGCAATGACTTTAACTGACACTTCAAATAAAGTTAAGAGAGGAACCAAAGGAGATGTTTCAGCTCTAAACCCAACTCTCATGACTGCAGTTCCAGCTATTCTAGATCGTGTCAGAGAAGGAGTTCTAAAAAAGGTATCATCGTAGTGATAACTATGTTGTGAGTGTTTTTGCTATTACATACTAGAATCAGTTATTCTTGTGTACGTGACAAATCTAGGTTGAGGAAAAGGGAGGGATGGCCAAGACTCTCTTTAACTTTGCATACAATCGCCGTTTAGCAGCTGTAAACGGAAGTTGGTTTGGTGCCTGGGGATTGGAGAAAATGTTTTGGGATACTCTAGTCTTCAATAAAATACGCGCTGTGCTTGGAGGACGCGTCCGATTTATGCTCTGTGGAGGGGCTCCTCTGTCTCCTGATTCGCAACGCTTCATCAATATCTGCATGGGGTAAGAGAATCTTCCTTTGCAATACGAGTCTTGTCCCATGTTTGCTTAGGCAAACGCCACTGAAATCGTTTAGATTTTGCTTTTTCACATTACTTGTGACGTTGATATGTTTGTACTCTTTTGCTTGTTGATGTTCATCTACTTTGTGCTTGTCTGTATTCATCTTAGTTTGTTCTGATTGTGATTGCGCATTGTTTTCCGTTAGGTCTCCTATCGGTCAAGGATATGGATTAACTGAAACGTGTGCTGGAGCTACGTTTTCTGAGTGGGACGACCCTACTGTTGGACGCGTGGGACCACCACTTCCATGTGGCTACATTAAGGTTTGCAACAATGCGTTCACTCTGTGTATGTAAACTTGTTGTAATCACGAGTAACAAGCGTCATCAATATATTTATCTTGCAGCTTGTTTCTTGGGAAGAAGGTGGCTATAAAATTTCAGACAAACCAATGCCTCGAGGGGAGATTGTGGTAGGTGGTAACAGTGTAACAGCAGGTTACTTCAACAATCAACAAAAAACCGATGAGGTTTACAAGGTAAACGAAGCAGATTGCACATACCAGAATCTTAGTTGTTCTGCTTGCTGTATAGATCTCTGATGATCAACATGACAATTTCAGGTTGATGAGAAGGGCACGAGGTGGTTTTACACAGGAGACATTGGGAGATTCCACCCTGATGGATGTCTTGAAGTTATTGACAGAAAGAAAGATATCGTTAAACTTCAACATGGTGAATACGTGTCCCTTGGAAAGGTTTGCCCATCAGAACTCAAAATCTTATGGAGGATGGCATATAAGATAAGAAAACGCATCATGCTTTAGCATTGTCTGGATTATAATTCTCAGGTGGAGGCAGCTTTGGGTTCAAGCAATTACGTTGACAACATTATGGTACACGCAGACCCAATGAACAGCTACTGTGTAGCTCTTGTTGTTCCATCACAGGGAGCATTAGTTAAATGGGCAGAGGCAGCTGGAGTTAAATACAGTGACTTCTCTGAGCTATGTGAGAACGGTGAAGCAGTCAAGGAGGTTCAACAATCTCTTACCAAGGTTTGTGTTTTCAAATAGCTGTCTCTAGTTTTATTTTTAAAATAGTTACAACACATGCTAAATGTGTTGGGTTCCAGGCAGCAAAGGCAGCAAAGCTAGAAAAGTTTGAAATCCCAGCAAAGATCAAGTTATTGCCTGAGCAGTGGACACCAGAGTCTGGACTAGTCACAGCTGCTCTCAAGATAAAGAGGGAGCAAATTAAGGCCAAGTTCAAAGATGAACTCCACAAGCTGTATGTCTAAAGTTTTACTAATATATTACTGGTTACAAACTTCATATGCTTGTGTTTTGACTTCACTTTCATTAATAAAGTTCGATCCTGAGGGGTTGTTTTCTCCCCTTTTAGTACAATTTTTCTCATTCCAACTCGATAATAACGGAGCAATCTGAGAGAGTAAAATCACTGTTGGGTATTGTATTCAAAGATATGCAAGGAGCTGAAGTAGTCATCATCAAGCGAATTGTGAGAGTGAGCATTGATGTCGATGCAGAATCTGTGGGAACTGCTGTCTCTGACTCTGACAATACTGGTCGTAGAAGAAGATACAAAGGTGGTCCCAAGAATAGCACAACGGATACCAGTAAAAGCCAACGGCCTTTATCAAACCTGCAAACAAGGCGATACGTTAAGGTAAAAATGGAAAGGGCTTCATAGGACTCACTAGTTTCTGGTGGTCATGCCATTGTGAACTGGTGATTACAACCCGAGTTAGTGCAGCAGTTACTTTTGATTCCAGGATTCTCAAAGGCCATTGTCTAAGTTCAAACTCTGGAACTGAGGAGAAGGAGGATTTCTAATGCAAGATATGGTAGCCAAGAGTAGACGCTATACACAGAGGCTGGTGAAAAGCAGCGGGCTGGGCTGGATTTGAACTAGCATAGACAGGCTAACCTATTCGGGAATCTCCGGATCTACGCTTATAAGCCTTATATATACTGAGACTTCAACTCTTTAAAAGTCAGCAACAAAGGAAGTCATTTGAAACGATAATGGATTATAATTACCTTCGACCTGTGGAAAATAAGAGCATAGGGTATAACAAATGCCATCAACCCAATTATGTACAATAAAACCCAACAAAGATCTTCTTCATTTTAAACCTCCAGCTTTCTAAACAAGTCTTGTGTTCTGCAAAAGTCATAACGATTGAATTTGAAACACATATGATCACATTTCGAAATTAGATTTATCGTCCTCTTTCTTTCATCTTCCTTCCTACAAGATTGATCACGTAGATGCATTAATTGATCAATATGTGAATCAAAATTAACCACACATGGATGGTTTAGTGGTAGACGAATTCTGCTAAACTGAACAACTCGAATTCAAAATAACTCCACAACATTAAATAAGTGGGAAGGCGATATGAATATCTAATTCTCATTATGAATAATCGAATCTATCTAACACATGTGATTAAGTCCTTGGGAGATTAGTCGGATGAGTCTCGGTCTTTTGCACACCCGTTGTTATTCAAAAAAAAGGGAAAATATATGTGAATAAAATTGTTTCAATACTTAACTCATGTATCTAATTAATTCCACCTACATTTTGTTTTGGTCTTGTTCGTCAACCTTCTCACAAACCGATCCCAAAAAATGTACGAGGATGCATATAATTATAGTCTAGTGCTGGCATAAAATGTTGGACTGATAACGATGTGTTTGAGTTTTTCACCAACCATCTCAGTCTCACGTTTGTTTTCTATTAAAACCACGTGTTAATCACCCAACTGCCAAATATTTTCATAATAAATAAAAAACTATAGTTTGATCTCCCCGGAATCACATAAACTCCCGAAAGCATATCATATATTCCGGCAATGGATGCACTACTTCCGGTTCAAAGTGCTGGACAGAGACTTCCGGTTAAACTGATCTCACCTTCTCTCCATCGGTGTATCGGTTCTGTCTCAATCAGACGTTCCGTTTCAGGTTTTGCCATGGACACAAGGATCAGTTCTAGAGCTCCGTCGCAGTTCACAATCCGAGCTCAACAGGTGCGGCGGCATTGACTTTTTTTCCTTTTAAGATTAAACTTTATTGCTTCTTCTGTCTCTTTGATTCTAAGAAAAACCCATTAACAAAGATGACATCTTTCGTTTGATTCTCTGTGATCTCTTGCACTTACTTTCTCATGTTCGATTATAAACCCTAGCTGGAACCAATTTGGGAGTATACTTAATAAAGTATGTGCCTTTTTTTCTTTTTGGTTGTAGGATTTGAAGGAGAGCTTAGGTGTTGCTTCTTCTTCAGTAGAGAATGAACTTAGAATCAAGCAATGGGAAGTAGACATGTATCAGAATGAGTTAGCTGTTAGCCAAGGTATCAGGATCAGGAGGAAACCACCAAGCAAGGCTCCTTTGGGTTATTCTGGACCGTTTGAGTTGAGATTGCAAGGTGCTGATTCTCCCAGTAACATCTTGGAGGAGATTACATGGTTCAAAGACCAAGAAGTTGCCAGGGTAAGAGTTTTTGTTTTCTCTTTACAACCCTTGCAGCTTCTTGAAGGCTGTGTGAGTTGTTAATGGTGATTGTCTTTTTTCAGATGAAGGAACTGAACCCACTTGAGGCTTTAAAGAAAGCTGTAGAGAATGCTCCTCCCACTAGGGATTTTGTAGGTGCGCTTAGGATGGCTCATCAGAGAACTGGCTTTCCTGGTTTGATCGCTGAGGTTAAGAAGGCTTCTCCTAGTAGAGGAATCTTGAAAGAGAATTTTGACCCGGTATGTTGATGCAGAATATAGTTATTGGGCTCTTATTAAGCTAGTTAAGGTTCATGAAGAATTTTTTTTTTCTAAAACTTTTAAGATTCTCTAAAATGATTAACTATTGTTCTTATATCTAGACCTGAAAGGTCTTTCATAATGCTTAATGTTGAATATCATATTGATTAAGTTTAGTTAAGGTTGAAGAAAAATTGTAGTCTTTGTCATTTGCAGTTTGGCCTATGAGACATAGATCAACACTTTCTCTTTTGAATAGTTCCACACTATGGCTCGCTATTGTTCTTATATGATTCATCCGGTGTGTTGCTGACAGGTCGAGATTGCTCAAGCTTATGAAAGAGGTGGTGCAGCATGCCTCAGTGTTTTGACTGACCAGAAGTATTTCAAGGTTTCACTTGTTATATATTCAGTTCCAGATATCTTGTACATGTTTGCAATATGCTGTTTTATAAGGAAGTGTTAGTTCTTATCTTGGTTTGATTCGACAGGGAGGTTTTGAAAACTTGGAAGCAATAAGAAGCGCTGGTGTGAAGGTATTCTCTTAGCAAAGTCTCGTTTCTTCTTTTGTGCTTTCAGTGATGAAGGCAACTTTTTTTAAGCCTTGCTTTTGAATTATTGCAGTGTCCCCTATTATGCAAAGAGTTCGTTGTAGATCCATGGCAGATCTACTATGCTCGGACTAAAGGTGCTGATGCAGTATTGCTTATTGCTGCTATATTGACTGACCTGGAAATAACCTACTTGCTTAAGCTCTGCAAGAAACTTGGTTTGGCTGCCCTTGTTGAGGTCTTTTTACCTTGCTCTGATGTTTGCTGAGAGTTAGTATACCTTTCAGTTACACTCTTTACACACTTGGCTCTCAATTAGGTACACGATGAGAGAGAGATGGGTCGTGCTCTTGGAATAGAAGGGATCGAGCTTGTTGGCATCAACAACCGAAGTCTTGGTAATGATGAAGCTTTTGTACATATGTTCTGAAATCTCTTGGTGATTCTTATTGTGGAAAGATTAGTTTAGTTGAGTTGAGGAGTCTCACAAATTGAAGTTTTGGTGTTTCAGAAACATTTAAAGTGGACATTAGTAATACAAAGAAGCTTCTTGAAGGAGAACATGGTAGACAAATCCGCGAGAAAGACATGATTGTAAGTAGTTGTAGTTTCCATTCATGTCTTTTCACATCTTCCTGCGTACTGACCATGATGAGTATGTTATGTGGGGGTTTAAGGTGGTTGGTGAATCCGGTCTGTTTACACCTGATGATATTGCCTACGTACAAGCCGCTGGAGTTAAAGCGGTAAGCTTTCACAACTATCTATCTTTGGTTGCTTGGTAACTTGTGCAAATTTTAACTCAGATGACTGAAATGATGCTGTGATTTGTGAGGTTTACAGGTTTTGGTTGGTGAGTCCATTGTGAAGCAAAACGACCCTGAGAAAGGAATAGCTGGGCTCTTTGGGAAGAACATTTCTCAGACTTAGAAACTATGTCCCTGAACTCACATCTGTTTGGTAAATGTGTATCTTGTTTCTCTGAGTATTGAAGAAAGACTATAAAGGCTAGGCTTTGTTTGTTTTCTTTATTGTATCAGAATATTTCAAAAACCTTGGAATAAGTTGAATCAAGACTAATTCACAGAGCTTTTGAAAACTCTAAAAATAAAACTATCCATTGAACTCAAATCAAATGAGAGACAGGGATCAATATTAAGTGGAGTATAACTCACAAGTGAAGAATACAACACAAACACAACCCATCAAACCAATACCAAGAAACGACATTATTGTTATCTGTATACACTCATCATCCTTGCACCAGACCAGAATCACCAAAACACACCACTCGAAACAACTCCACCGACCAGAATCCACAAGTGACTGTCATGGCTTCTCAGACAAGCTCCAGTCTTCTTGAGCTAAGATATATATATAAAACGACCTTTATAAGGCGAAGACCTCACCGCTTATTCCGCGCGGGTGAATTGTATACAGCAAAAACATTTTTTCTACAAAGGTACGGGAAGAAACAGCAGCATCAATAGTAAGACACTAAGAGCATTTTCAACCCAAGCAACCCATTTGGGTTGCTTATTTTCTTTTCTTTCTTTTGATTTAAAAAATTTTTTTTAAAACAATGTACCGCCACGTATCAGTGGGGCCCGTAAATAGTACAAGAACCATTGCTTATTTAGGAATAATAAGCAATGGTGCTTAGAGTTTTAATGGGTCCCATCCGATAAGCAACCCTCTAAGCACTCTTTAAGAGCCTTGGTTGAGGGTGCTCTAATGAACCACCAACAGTAAGAAGAGCATCTTTAACCCATGGGGTGCTTATTTCTTTTTTTCTGATTTTTAAAAAGAAAATAAAAATTAAAACGAATTATTCGCGGACCGTCACATGTCAGTGGAGCTCGCAAACAATACAAAAACTATTATTTAATTAGAAATAATAGAAGTGGTGCTTAGAATTTTGGTAGACCCCACCTCTTAAGCACCCCTCTAAACACCCCATAGGGTTAAAGATGCTCTAAGCTCTAATAAAACAACACAACACAACTCAACTATTTTTACTTTTCTTGAACTTGAGAGAAAAGAAAATCAGAGAGCTTACACTGGGCTTCCCAAGAACATGGCCATTTTTATTAAATCCAGGTTATCTTTCCGTGGTGAGTCAGATAAGCAACCACCAACTTTTTTCTCGTTTCTAGCTTTGTTGAAGATAACAGTGAATCCCTCAGCTGAAGAAGGGTCATTCACATCCCATTCTCCAAACTTTGGTAACGGGCGGCCCTTGTCAAAACATTAGGACCAAAATCCATTTTATAAGTTTTCTTTACTGCTACTTATATTGATTCTTTCCAAGCCAAAACACTAGAGCTTGTCTTGTATGGATTAGCTTTTCTACTGAAAATTTAACACTGTAAAATGCCTCTAATGCACAATCTTTTTTTTTCTTAATCTATGCACAATATTAGATAGTGTTATCCTACTTGCGACTTTCTCTTATCTATTCACTAATCGAGCATAGCTTATTTTAAAAGTAGTAACTGCAAACTTATACAGATAAACATTTTGTTAGATAATCAGGAAGCTCACTGCCATGGTTTTGCCGGAGCAATCAAAGAGGAGCTTTGGTTCGTGGTGGTCATCTTTGTCTTTCCTTCACCTTTGTTTTGCTTTGAGTGTAATTTGGAGATGAGGCGCAAAAGGAGGAGCAATATGGGCCTGGCCTGTAGTGGCCCTTTTATGTTTTTTGTTTTGTTTTCTATTTGATTTGAACGTTTCAACGATGCAATAATGAATCAAGTTGTCAGATGCTCTTAACCCAAAAGAAAAGTTCTCAAATACTCTTTTCTATTTTTCCTTTTATTTAAATGATAAAATTATTAAAAGACAAGCAAACCAAAAGAAACCTAGTTATTTACAAATCTATTAACCGAAATATCCAAACCCAAAACCATGCCCACCCGTTAAACTTGAATTCAGTCTTAAAAATCTAAAATTCGATTAAGTGTTTTTAAGATTTGCTCATTCTTCCTATTTTTTTTTTCACCGAAACAAATCAGTCTTTTTCAATCTTACCTATTCCCTTTCATCATTTCATCACCGGAGAAAGTATAATCTTTCAACAAGAGATGAGTCAAATATTTCTCCAGAAAATAAAAAATGAATACAAATCACAAATTACCCATCAAAAGAGAAAAAAAAACGAACCCAAAATAGTATAACTTAATAAAACTTGGTGTAACTATAAAACTTTGTATAACTTAGTAAAACTTCAAGTGATGTAGATTGTAGAACTAAGTAGTCCTTTGTAACTTTTATAATGATGGCTTAATTTGATATAGTTAGTTACGTTTTTCTATGAATTGCTATTTTCAAAGGACAAAAATGA